>JANHGB010063798.1:0-35707 GCA_026283785.1 Coracopsis vasa | reverse complement strand
AGGTTGGACAGAGCCTTGGGTGACATGGTTTAGTGTGAGGTGTCCCTGCCCATGGCAGGGGGGTTGGAACCAGATGATCATACGGTCTTTTCCAACCCTAATTATTCTATGATTCTATATTTCTGATGGCTCAACCAGCTACAGTCATGTGTACCATTACACACTGAACATCAAAAGGGGAATTCACATACTTGAGGCCAGCAATATGCTTAAGTGTCTGAGTGCTGCGTGCCTTGACTGTATTAGCAGAATATTAATGAAGTCTGCACAAAAAGAGTTTGCAGGAGGTGTGCCTGAAACCCAGTGTGTGTCCACTCTTTACAACAAAACACATGTGCCAATCCATTTAATCCAAAGACTCCAAGAATAAAACCAATCCCTGCTATTGGCTAAGGGAATCCAAGCTTTAACAGTCTACACTTGGCCTACGGAGATAAATACAAGAAAAACAAATCTCTTAACAGCACCAGACCATGTGTTTGAACACTCTGCATTGTATGCACATGAATGACCACACAGTGAGTCTGAACTGGTTTTGACATAATTTAGCTCCTCACCTAATGCCTGTTCTTAATTCTTTGGGGGCCTGCAAATGATTTCAGCATGATGAGTGTTCAGTTTCCCCAGCACGCATGAACATGGTTCATCAGAGATTAAAAACTGACTAGGTCATACTGCAAAAAGCAATGTGCTTTATGTTGCGGGGGTTCTGTTTCTTGTTGGGGTTTTGGGGGAATTTTGGGGGGGGGGGGTTTAATGATTTTTCTTTCCTGGGTTGTTGGTTTGGGGGGTTTGGTTTTGTTTTTAAATCCAGAAATCTGAGGATTCACTCGCATTTTGAAAACCTTGGATAACTAATCATTTTCAGGCAAGGGGTTCACTTAATGCTGCACAGTACCACAGAAAATAGCAGTGGTTTGAGTTGTTAAGCTAGGTTATTTATTAGAAGCAAATTTTGACTTATCATTGGGCCCTTGAAAACATTACTCAAACTATGCTTCAAAAAAGTACAATTACAGACACCTAAAGCAATGGCAAACAATAGCACCAATGTCTTATGCAGCTCTGATCCATCTGTACATCTCAGAGCACTGTAAGAGGAATGGCAGGAGCACACTCTCTATCTCACATATGGGGAACCTACCACACAGATCTATCCACAGCTTTCCAGCTGGTTCCCATCTCCTCACACAACTAGTTACTAAGCCATACAGATTCCCAAGAGAACAAAAGAAAGCTGAGGGAGCCCATCCAGTTGCTCATCCACATGTTTTCTTGCCTGCCTCTCCCCATACAAACTGATGGGCACTGGCTTCTGACACAGAGACACTGAGACTCAATGTAAGGAAGCCAAAGGTGGGTTTTCAAAACACATCAAGTGTCTGGGTAGCTCCCACACTCATTCACAACTCATCAGATATGTTCCCTTCTTGATCAGCAAATCCAGGGAGTTATTTAATGCCTATGTAGGAGCTTGTTGGGAAAGGTCTCCTTAAGCACGCTTCTACTTGCTGGTGGGAAAGCTGTTTGTTTCCTACCAACAGTGCTGTCCTGCTCCTTTATCAGGGTGATGGTGTTTGTAGTTGTCAGAACAGTTAGGAAATGAGCAAGAAAACAAAACCCAACCCTGCAAATAGCTGCATGACCATGTCTGGGTGTTATCCCAGACACCTAATCAGCTCCAGGCCTGGACAGTAACAATATCAGGACTTCTCTCCAAGCTGGCTTGCCATCAGCAGGACTCTGTAAACTTTGAATCCAAGTTTTAAAGAGTGTTTTGTAAGAATAAACATTTCCCTTTAAGGGAAAATAAATTAATCTTTTTTAAACCTCTGGTTTTTACTTTTCTTGTATCTCAAACAAGTCACTGGACCTGGCATTTTACCCCACAGCGGAAGTCCATCACCATCTTAACACTGTTGCCTTTGAACATCATCACTTTATATTACAAACTATTAAACACTAGGGAGAAACGAGAACACTGGTTCTTGTGGGAAAATTACCTTGATTAAAGCAAAACCAGTGAAGAAACCTAGACTAGTTTCCAACTTTCCAGTTTCCAACTTTCACTGGAGATGGAAAGTTACTTCATCAGATCAGGCTGGTCATATTTTGATCTGACTCACAAGGAGTTCTCTTCGTCTGGAGTGTGACCAGCCTGAGCTTTTGGCAGTTTGTTTTCATCCCTCTTAATCAAGAGTGGTTTGTGTGCGTCCAGCAGTGCCCTGGAGCAGAAGCGTGGATTAAACGACAACAGTCCTTGCTGTTATGCATCTGTGAAGTTTCATTTTGATGCTGCTGGGTTCAGTAGGTTGGAGTCATAAGCATGATCACACAGCACCACTACAAGCCTCCACCCAACCATATAGGCACCCTGACATCTTAACTATGAAGTTTTCCGTATCACAGATTCACAAATGCCCTTTTCTGAGCATGTCTAAATGTGCCTGATTCACTGGGCAGTTCACCACCTTTCTTCTCATCATAGCTTCTTGCTATTCACACATTTCCCGTCCCTCCACCCCTCTTCATTAGTCCCAATCCCGGATGAAGCTTTTTCAGGAGGTATAATGGAGAATATGCAGTTCAAAACTATCACAGAATCACCGAATAATTAGGGTTGGAAAGGACCTTAAGATCATCCAGTTCCAACCCCCTGCCATGGGCAGGGACACCTCACACTAGACCACGTCACCCAAGACCCTGTCCAACCTGGCCTTGAACACTGCCAGGGATGACAGAACTACCTGCAGAATGGGCAGCCCTCAGCCCTGGTTGGGCTGACACAGAGCCCAGGCTCCCTTTCTCCCCCTCTTGCTTCCATAGGTTTCATTTTGGCCTTGATTCCAGCAAGTTTACTGACAGATTACTTAATTTTAACTCAATGGCTTTCCTGTCTTGTGGGAGGCATATTTCTGAGTATCAGATTTATCAAAAGGCCCGTGCAAAAACAAGGGCCAGAATTACTCTTGTGATGGTTCCCCCAATAACTACAACCACAATAAATTTCTCAGGCAAGACAACTTGACCAGGGACCTTTTGTGCTGGGGTTTGGGAGCAAAGAGTGCCTGGAGTTTGGGAGCATCCCCCTCCATCCTGGCTGTGCTCCCCTCCATCCTACACCAGCACATCTGGTCTCGCTTGTGAAGCTGGTCTTCCAGTTCCCAAGGGTGACATATTTCTCCCTGCCTATAACTCTAAATCAGAGCAGCATTTCAATAAATCACAGCGAACACTTATTTATTGGACATAGTTTTGGGGCTCTTAAAGCACGGAAAATAAATTTAATGGAGCGTTTGGAGCATTTCTCCAATCTTTTGAGGGATTACTTGGGGAATTTGTCAACGGAGCCAAGCACAGCAGCTTGATCCAGAGAGATGGGAAAGAAATTATGGGAGATACTCTACAAAGGCCCAGGTGTACCCTAAATCACATCAAACAAAGATTAATGGCAGCGGCTCGCTTGCCAGCAGAGATGATTGGCAGCGCTGCAGTTTATTTAATAAACTAGCATTTTAGCCAGAGGGTGACTTTAATCTGAATTCCATTTTCTTGTTTTGGTGCACTCCATGCCAAGCGATTTATTGAATACCGGAGCAGGCTTCTTAACCTCAAACACCGACTGCGGAAAAGCCTTGAGAGCCCCTGGAAAACCTTGAGACAGCAAAAGCTGCTCTGCTAAGAGGGCAGGAGCTCCGCTCCTTGCTTTCTTTGGGAAGAGGTGGGAGCAGGAATCGGTTGTTGAAACCCTCATCTGAAGCGCAGGGATTGGCAGCGCAGGATACAGGTTGGAAATAAGGCCAGTGTTGAATCCCAAGACCGGGATGGATGCAGAGAAACACAGGCACCAGAGGCCTTTATAAACCAAAGGGATGCAGGAAGAAGCAAGCACATCCCTGTGGATCCCCTGGGCTTCACCACCCTGCTGCTGGAGAAAGCCAGTGTTGGGCAGCACAGACCTGCTCCCCACACACCCAGGAGCTTGGTGGGCAGAGAGAAGTCCCCTGGCATCCCTTGTGTGCACATGGGGCATCAGCCAGCACCCAGCACGTGTGTTTGGTCCTTGAACACCCAATTCCATGGGGAACCATGGCAGAGCACAGCCAGCATCAGAGACCTGCCCTCTGGACTCGCTCCTCTTCTGCTTCCCGAGGGGATGAAGGATCAGCCAAAGCTATAAGAAACCTTGGGAAGGTTTTAGAAACACCCTGGCTAATGGGAGAAGAGCCCCCCCCAGCCTACCCTTACCATGCCCTGCCCAGCACTGCATTAAGATGGAGAAACAGCAGGTCCCAGCACCAGGGGCTGGTTCACAAGAGCCAGGGGCCCAGTGACCCGCAGGGCTCTTCACGTGTTTGTGCAAACAGACAAAGAAATCCTAACTAATAATAATCCTCGTTCCAAGATTATGATTGAGTTTTTCCCCCTGCTCTGCTTGATTTTCCTGCCAAAGAAAGAAAAATCCGTGCTGAAGTCTAGCAGGAAATCCAATAAAACTTCTTCAAAAGATGGCTCTGACATTGAAAAATAGCAAAATTAGAAGAGGAGGTCTCAGCAAAAGCAAAGGGGAGAGTTATTATATCTGGCACCCAGCGAGGGCCCAAAGCTCCCTCTCCAAATGAGCCATCACAGATTGAAAGTGTTTAGCTTCCCGTTGATTAAACACGGGGAAGGACCCGTGGCGTGCCAAGCCTTGGGGATCCAAAGGTGGTTTGCAGTCAGAATGGGTTTCCAGTCAATGGAAAAAATGGCTGGGCTGTGCTGGGCTATGTAACTGAGAAGCCTCAGGTTTGGAGTGAGTAATGACGGCCATGCAGAAGCACAGGGGGTTGTTCATCATCCGACCCCAGCCTCTGGAATTCAACTCAGTGACTCGCACCGCTTTGGAAGCCTCTTTTTTCCCTCCTTGTTCTTTTTTAATATACAAAAACCCAAGCAGTTTTCCTCCTTTTTGTTCTTAATTCCCCCCCCCCGCACACACAGGGATAACATCATCTCCTTGTGCCATTATGATCTCCCTTTTCTTTCTCCCAAGGTACCCACAAGCAGCACTAGGTCTATGGCATCGCACCAGGCTGCTTCCTCATCAGTGGGTTTGATGCTCCTGTCCCAGCTGCAAAATGGGATTGATGAGAGCAATGTTTGTTAGGAGGGACCTAAGGCTCTGGGGACACATTCCCTGCCCAGGACCCCTTGGCAAGGGTTTGGTGGAAGTGGCTCTCCCGGAGACAGAACAGAGGAGGCCATGGAAAACACCCCATTGGAAACACCCCTGGCTTTTGATTTTGGCAGAGGAGGAACCATTTCATTGCTAGGCTGCGTGCCCAGCTTCCAGTGATGCTCATAACCTGGGAGCAAGCAGCACATGGAGCACATCTGACACCCCCCAGCATCTCACAGCATCACACAGCCTGGTGCAGGGCAGCGAGGGACCAGGCACTGTGCTGCTCACTTGGGTTTAGTGGTGGCCTCAAGCACTGGCACATCCCTCTGTCCCCACCTAGGACATGCACCAGCTCCGCCTGGCCATGGGGCTGCCCAAAAGGGCAAACATCCTCCTTCCATAGGGAAAACTCAGGCAGATGGCAAGGATCAAACCCCAGAGCCCAAGGGGTGGGAGGGATGAGCTCCAGGCTGAGCCCTGAGCTCAGCGCTGGGTCAAGAGGTTGTGGAGGGACCAGAGGGGCACAAATGGGGTGGCTGCAGGGATGCAGCTCACACAGCACCTGATGCACAAAGAGCCCATATCAATGGCCCTACAAACCCCTCCCTTGGTCCCCTCTCACAGCCCACTTCCACCCAGCCCTTTCTCACCCCCTGACTTTATTCATTAGCTGGGTTTGCCGGGCTGCTCCTCATTAGATAGCCAACAAATTCCAGGAAGACAGGACACCCACTGGGCCTAAATGAAATTAGAGAACAGAGAGCTGCTGCAAGTGGTTTAATTCAAATTACAGCAAGATATTATCGCCAACTGCAAGGGCTCAGAGTCATGAGTCAGACCCCCACAAGGAACGAGACGGGCTTAGAGGCATCATCACTTGTTAAGTGTATAATTAACTTTGGGGTGATTTTTATTTACCTTCCAGTTTTCAGCCTTCAGGAGGCAAAGTTTGGAGCCTGCCTCAGTGAGGGTTGGGAACAGCTTAAAATGAATGAGGGGAGGAAGGAAAAGAACCCAAAGAGAAGAGGAATGCACCACATTCCTGTGATGTCAGGAGATGGGGATTTAAAACAACACCACACAGCACAGCGGTTGTGATAACCATCCCTGGGCTGTGGGTATCACCTGCCCAGCACCCCTAGAGCAAGGCACAGTGAGATGTGAAGGATGGAAAACCCCACAGCTTTTGGGGTATGGAAGCATCCCCACGTCTCACCCCCAGCCCATGCACTGAGATGCTTCCTTTTCCCAAGAGGAGGCACAAAGGGAAGCACAAAGGGATTTTACACATGAGCTGCAGACGTCCTGAGCAAGCATCAAACACTTGCCTGTGCTTTCTCCCCACAGACCTCTGCAGCTTCATCTTCCTCCTGGCTTCCCATGCTGCCAGGGGCTCCGGGTCGATGGGTTGTGGGTGAAATGGTTTCCTTCACCTCCTCAAACACCATAAATCACAAGAGCTGGGATGGAGTCAGTGCAAGTTCAACTGAACTGAGAACCTGCCCTACCAGGCAGACCTGGGGTGAGCCCCACCTCACAGCATCAACAAGCACTGCACTGACAACAGCATTTGCTCCCTGCTCCACCTCTCTCTGGGGCAGGAGGGTTTCTGCTTGGAGCCAGATGTGCACAGGACACCATTGAAACAGCACAACCCCATGAGACGCTCCAAAGGGCACACAACAGAGGGCAGCGAGCGCTTGGGGAGCCCAACCAAGGCCTCAGCGTGATCACAACCCCACCAAGGACACAAGAGGACACAGCCAAGCAGTTTTCTGTGCAAGGGATGAGTTTATCAGCATCCCCAAACCACTCACACAGCCCCAGAGTTGATTCCCATCACCCTCGGTTGATTCCCATGGAGCTGCACTGGCCAACCCTGCTCTGCTCCGTGCCTCCGGGTTGTGTCTTGCCCTGTTTCCGCTGAACAGATAGTACCCTGCTATCTTTCATTGAAACATCATGTCCAATTTCTCCCTTGATTAAACCCATATTTTGCTTGGCTATAAGTCAAATAGAAGAGGGCCGCAGTCAAGTGAACTAATCTCAGTTTACTTGCCAGTAGGTAATTTGATAGACAATTTGGCAGGCATCCACTCTAGAATTAAGCAAACCTGAGCAATAAAGATGTAGGAAAACAATCCTGAAAAGCCATAATGAGACGTCTCGTTTCATTCAAGAGCAACTTGTTCCACTTACGTTTCTGCTGACACTCAGGACCGCAGTGGCTGCCAGCGCCCGGCCAGCGAGGGCACGCTTGGCTGGACCTCCATCAGCCAGCAAGTGCAAGCAATGCTCCAGGCTCTCCTGATGTGGTCCTCAGTGGAGGTCAGCTTTGCTGTTGCAGGCCAAGCCCTGGGTAGAGACAGCAGGAGGGGATGCTGAAGCACTGTAGAGGAAGAAACAGCTCAAGCACCTACAGCACAGGACCTACAAGCAGCCTCTAGCCCTGCCCTGGAGCAGCAATAGTGCTGGTGATGCTGAGCTCCTATTTATGGCTTCTGCCTCCCCATCACCCCCTGAGCACCATCACCTGCAGCACCCACCTCCCACCCCACTATTGTGATGGAGAAGACAGAAAGTCTATGGGCAACACCTGGGGCTTATTCCTTTGGGCAAATAACCCTGTGATTTGGGCCATGGTAGTGCCAGAACCAGCATGGGTCTGGTGCCCTGTGATGGAGATGGTGCATGGGTCCGGGTGAGCGCTGTGGGGTGATGGCCAGAGCAAAGGGGCTGTCAGACTGCTGCGGCGCAGCTCCATCCCTCTTAATGCCATTATGTATTGCTGGTATTAATCATGCCACTAGGTAAGCATTATGGCACTTTTATGGTAGCTTTGAAGCTAATCTGTCACTAATGCCTTCTGGATTATCATGATTTCTTACAGTTGTGATTCATTAACTCAGATGCCTAATAGAATTAGTATTAAACATCTTCCATAGATTTCTGCCTCAACATGTTGAGGTTTTGAAAGCCTTTTCAATATTTCATTGTGTTGTGTTAAATGGCACGTCACGCACATTGTGTGGTCCCGGAGAACCTGGCACAGCCGGAGCTGCAGCGGGAGAGGGGGCCAAAGGGGTGGATGGAGGGACACAAGGTGCCACCAGCTCCTGGGGATCATTGCAAGGGGTCTGGAGACCACCTATGCTGGGGCATGAGGGGTGAGAGAGGTTTCCAGCTCCCACCTCCATCCATGCGAGCCCGGTGCGGAGTAGAGCTAGTAGAGAAGAGGTTAATCTGCTTTGAGGATAGAAAGTGCAGGGCAGATACTAAATATGATTGTGATTATTACCTGGCCCTGGAGGAATCCTTTCCCTAGACAGTGTGAAGCGTTCCTAGTAGGACTATTATTCCTAATAATCAATATTAATTTTCAAAGCGTTCTCCAGGGCTTAGAATTATTTTCTCGTTTAGGATAAGATCTGGCTCTTGAAGCAGGCTAAAAAGAGGTATTATTACTATGATTATTATTAGCATTATCATTATTATCTTGGGTTTTCAAAGAAAACCCACCTTATTTAGATAAGCATCTCTCCCCAGCAGCAGGTTGGGGAGCTCGCAGACCTTTATCTAGCTGCTTCCATCTGCGTGTGGTGGGTAACACAATTTTACAGTTATTATTATTAATAATGTAAGGCCAAGACCAGAACAACACTGCATTAGGCTGTGTGCGAGCAGGGGGAACCCGCACCATGCTCCTGGCTGGGTTTTCCAGCTTTTCCTTAAGAGAGGAGGCCCGCTTTCCAAGGAGTTCTGCAGGGATTTGGTGGTGGAGCCCCAGCCCCTGGCAGGCAGCAGCAGGCAGGGTGGGAGGATGCTCATGGTGGGAACTGGGAAGAGCCTGGACTTCTGGATGCAGGGTGGGAGGATGCTCATGATGAGAACTGGGAAGAGCTTGGACTTCTGGATGCAGGGTGGGAGGATGCTCATGGTGGGAAGTGGGAAGAGCCTGGACTTCTGGATGCCGCTGAGATCCCTCCGGTTTGGGGAAGAAACGCTGCTTTCAGCAAGGCTCCTCTGGAAAGAAAAAGGTCAGGTTTGGGGCAGGGGGTTGAGTGATCGCCTCTGAGCAGGGAGAGGAGGCTCAGGGAAGGTGGTTTTGTCCCATTGCCAGAGTCAACCCGCACTGGCGATTGAAGCCCGTGTCCTGCCCTGCAGGGCTGCCATCAATCACAGCCCGCACTGACAGCCCGCGTGTCAACCGGCCCCGCTTCAAACCAAGTTCAAAAGCAAAGGGCAGCTCCCTGGGACAGTGACCCACAGCTGAGCACCCCCGGCTGCATCAGCAAGGGGACACCCATCCCTCCAGCCAGTGAGGGTCCCTCCATGGGGATAAGCCATGGGGTGAGGCAGGGATGAGCCCTGGCTGCAGCAGGATTTGCCATGGGAATGATTGATTTCCCAACTGCGAGCGGCTGCTCAGTGAAACGCTGTGATTTTTTTTTTGCCTTTCTTTCATGCTCCCCCGTGTGAGTGAAATAATGCACACATTCAAGGGGAAAAGAGAAACCTGAACACTTCTTCTTCATGTGACGTGTCTAAAATGTGCATTTCACCCCCCCAACCCCCCAGTTTTTGGTTACAGAAACAGTTTGATTCTCCCCTGGCTTGCTTTTATGCAACCCTGAAACACATCAAAGCCGAGCGTTGCTGGAGAGAAGCATTTCCTTTGCCTTCTCATCAAAATGCCACTATTGATGTCACTGCAAGAGGAGAACCTCGGGAAGGGGGATTGAGAGGAGCCTTTAGCACGAGGGGGTTCCTCGGGGTCCCACCACTGCTGTGAGGTGCAAACACTCGCGCTGCTTTTTAGCCAGTTCTCCTTGTTTAGGAGGAGGAAAAATGAATGGGAAGCTGCAGAACTGGAACAAACGCACCCAAAACCCTCATGGAAGGCAAATCCCGCGGGAAAGGCTCCAGGGTTGTGGCTTTGGGGGCAGCTCGAGAAGAAAGGGACGGCAAAGCATGGCTGGGGCCAAGCAGCTCCGGCTGCCCCGGGCTGCTCACTGCAGCCTTTGTTTTAAGGAGTGAAAGGGGCGGTCATGGGACAGCAGTCAGCCGGGGGGAGGCGAGGGGAACGCTGTAATTAGGGTAACTTGAAGGCAGGCTTTAACCAACAGCCGTGGGAGGCCCGGTTTGATCTCCGTGTGGGATAGACCCTGTGATGAATCGTGGCCCTGTCGAGGGGGATGGACACCTGCCTGTCACATGCTTTGATTCCCAGCGCGGGCTTTGATCTGGATGGGCTCTGTGGGAGGGTGCTGGAGCAATCTGTGCGCACAGGTCACTTTCATGCTGCCCACAGGGGGTCTGCGAGGCGGGGATGGGGTCAGGCAGGAAGGGGCCGACAGGAGTTCGTCCGAAGGGGAAAGTTCATCCCTGATGCAGGGGTTAAGGGGGCACCAGGGGGTTGCTGTGGTCCTAGGGGAGAAGCGTCCATGAGAGCGGTGGGGATGCTCAGCATTGCCATTGCAGTGGAGGAGTGGAGCTGGCTCCAAAGGAGGTCACTTTGTCCCCCTCGACCTGCTCCAGGGCAGCCCAAAGGGCTGTTGGTGGGGTTGCACCGTGGGATGAGGCAAGGGGGAGCCCTGGGGGGGGGGTGTTCCAACCTTTCCCTGCTCTCTGCATCCCACCATGAGCCTGCACTGGTGGCACAACCAGAGGCACCAGGAGGAGAGCAGGCAGCCACCCAGGGTGCAGCAGCATTGCAAAGCATCCTCCACTGGGACAAGGACCCTGATCATCGGCCCTTCCCAGCAGGGCTTCCAACCCAAACCCACCATATAACAGGGAATTAGGTCCCAATTTGCCCCTGTGGGGACCCTCTGGCAGCACCCCATGGACACCACAGGTTCTGGCTATTCCCTGGCACATTGACTGGCACAGGGCCCCATCCCGGGTTTATTCTCAGCCCTGACATTTGTGCCAAGCAGGCAGAGCAGGAGGGGTTCCTGCATGGTGGGAAAGAGGATCCCGACATCTCCGCTTTCAGCCTGACCTTGAAACTGGAGCAGGGAGGTGACAACACCCCCCCCGGGCCCTGGATCACACTGCTGCTGTGGGGGGAATGCAGCGGGAAAGCCTGGCACATCCCAGCAGGAACAAGCAGTGTTGGGATCTGCAATGAGAACAGGGACAGCCAGGATGATGCTGGGCACAGGGCAGCAGCAGCAGGGCTGCCCATGGGATGGTGGGTAAAGGGGGATATATCCCTGCTGGCTTCAGGGGCTCTGGGCACCTCTTTAGGTGTTATTTCCTTTACTAGAAATACAGGGGGTTCTACCTCAGTAGATGGTTGGACCCATGCAAGCAGGAGATGGTTTGACCCATAGAAGCAGGAGATGGTTTGACCCATAGAACCAGTAGACGATTGGACCCATAGAAGCAGGAGATGGTTTGACCCATAGAAGCCGGAGATGGTTAGATAGAAGCCGGAGATGGTTAGATAGAAGCAGGAGATGGTTAGATAGAAGCAGTAGATGTCCTGATTTTGGGGAGAGAAAAGGTCTAATGTGCTAAAGCCAAGCATGGGAAAGCCTTTCCCTTTACCGCACGGCTCTAACACAAACCAACTTCCAAAAGCCCCCGGACAAGCGCAGTAAGTCTGTAATGCGGTGTCCTGTTTCCTAATCTCTTCGGTAAGGAAGCAGTGTGTTGAATTTAAACTATCCCTCTGGTAAATGCTAACTATTTAAAGAGTGCGAGGGTCTTAGAAATGCAAAACAAAGATTTGTTGATGAAAACCACATGGTTTGCTCTGGAGGCAGGGGTAGCCAGGCAAATCACTTCTGACAGGATTTTGGCTTTTCCAATCCCACAAGACATGATGGTGATTTATTACAGTGATGTCAGCTGTGGTCAGAAAAAGTTCCCTCTGTTGTCTTAATAAAAGAGCTTTACCTTGAAGTCATTAAACTCGCAGCCTGTTTGTTTGAAGCGATGACTGGGAATGTGAATGGTCCCCTCTAAATCAGCCGGCCCTTCGCTGGAACATATGCCCGCGCATGAGGTGCGGTGACAGCCTGGAGCTCGCCTTGCTAATGCGAGTCGTGTGATGGATATGATTAGCGGGGCTTTGAAACCTGGAGGGGAGGGAAGCACACAGGCGAGGAGGGGAGCCCCCACCTTACAAAGGGAATTAGAAAGACAACAGGGTCTATCTGTCTTCTTCTGCCATCCATGCAGATGGGCAGAGAACAGCTCTGCAAGGATCTCCTCACTGCTCCCTATGCAAAGATCACACATTACCCCCGTCTGCTCCCTGCAAAGATCACAGAACCCATGGTTTGGGTTGGAAGGGACCTTAAAGCTCATCTTAAGAACGAAGCTGTGCCTGCCCCATCCCTGGCATGCTCAAGGCCAGGTTGGACAAGGCTTGGAGCAATCTACTCTAGTTAAAGGTGTCCCTGGGTTGGAACTGGATGAGCTTTAAGCTCCCTTCAACCCAAAGCAGTCTGGGATTCCATGCTTAACGTGCTGGGGTTTGTCCTAAGGAGCATGGTGCAGCAGCCAGGGGCTGGGGCGCAGCAGCAGGGATGGACATTGGCAGCAGCAGCATTGGTGCTATGATCTCAAGGTGTTAAACTGCAGACACGCTAGAATACAATGCCCAGCTGGATATCAGCTCCAGTGTCAGCTGCAAGGTGCCAGTGGGAGAGAGGAAACTGTTCCTTTACCACGCTTAATTTCACTGTCAAGATACGTAGGTGCCACATGAGGTGGACACGGTACAGAGTGATGGGAGTGTAACAGGAATAACGTGGAGGCTCAGCCTGCATCCCTCCTCCAGTTTAGCAGGTTAGCTGAGCTCAGCAAACCACATCAGGCGACAGGGACGGGTGTCCCTGCTCTGCCAGGCTCTACAGCCCTCCCTCCTGCAGAAAACCAGGCTCACCCCTATGGCAAAGCAGCATTCCCAGCGGAGCTGCGGGATCGCCTGCAGCCCAGCCCTGCTCCCTGGGATCTGGCAGCAGTTAAGCACTGAGCAATATTTACTTCTTGGGTAAACAGTCGTAATCTCCCAAACCAGAGTTTATCACGGAGCAGAGACTTAAATTCCTCTTGGATAAGCCCCGCGTGTTGTGGTTTCCTGAGCAAGAGGTTTTTCCGATGCCAGTCAATGCAAATGGGAAGCTCCAGGCCTCAGAGGGATGAAGGCTGGAGCTGACCCGAGGGGTGCAGGTCCCCCTGCTCCAGAGCCTGCTCGAACCGGGGCTGAGCCTCAGTGATGGAGGTGAGCAGGATCAGAGCCCCTCTATTCAGTCTTCATCACAACAGAGCCCTCGGAGCAGGAATTCCATCAGAAATAATACAGATGTTGAACAGAAAAACCCCATTTTTGTGGGATGTTTATGCTAAAATCCCAGAATATGGAGGCTCAAACTGTGAGCCTAGTGAAGTACATGGGAATGCTACCAGGGATGAGACTCTTGGCAGGTACTCCCATCTCAGGTATAATCTGCCTTAGCTTTCCCATCAGCGGGATTGTTTTGATGTGACTCTGAAGCTGAGCACAGCTCCCATCCTGCCTCTTAGACAATCAACCAAGCTGCCTGCATCCTTGCTTCTGCAGCCACAGGAGCACACATCATTGACTGGGTCTCCATGGAAGCACATCTCTAAATACAACTTGTTGGACGTGAGGAATAGCCCAGGATGATCCCAAAGTGGATGTCAATGTGCTGGGAGAAATGGGGTTTCAGAGACCAACCTGAGATTCACAGCACAGCCCGGTGGTCAGGGTGATGAGGAGAGGGTTTTACTGGTTCCACAATGATTGCTTTATCCCATGGGAATGCCACTGTGCAGAATGGCGACTTCTCTAGGAGCAGGACCACTACAGGGGCTCATCCGAGTCCTCCCTGTGCTTGGAAGCCTCAACCTGGGTTTGCAGTCAGGGTTTTGGGCTTGGGGCTGATGGGCAGGAGCTGTATGGGAGAGCTCCAAGTCCCCAGCACCCCATGTTCCCAGCTCTCCTGCAGGATTTGATCCAGGAACAGTGAGCAGCTGCTTTGGGAAGCGGCAGCTGTCCTCGCCTGCTCCACCATGAGTTATGGGGCTCGGCCGTCCCCACTGTGCCCTTTCCTCCCTGCAGCTACTCCTGGTCTGCAAACATTCCCTGTTCCAGGAATGGTCCGGAGGGGCCCCCGGGTGCTGATGGGCAGCAGGCACTTGGCCAGGGTTGAAGCTGAGGCATTCAGGGGGCTGAGGTCAGCAGAACATCATCCATGGGGTCTCTGTGTTGGCAGCAGCCCTGGGTGAGAAGCACGGGTATGAGAGCAAGCCCTGGGTGATGTGACCTGCGTGCGATGACTCCACCGACCCTGCTGCATTGACAACAAAGCCACTGTGCTTGGAAACTGGTGGAAACACATGGAAAAACACATGGAAACTGGGGCTGGTCCATGGGTTCACCTCTGCTGTGTGCTGCCTTCGTGCCACTGGACAGGGCACTGCACCCTGCACAGCCTTAAGCCCATTGGCAGAAGCAATGTTTGGCTTTCATAGCATCCATATGTGACTGATGGCCAGAAATTGGGGGTCCATAAACCCCCTGTCCCCATGTGGATCCCTCTGTGCCTGGACCCCAGCGCTGACCGGACTTCAGGGCTGGCACCTCTCCATAGCCCTGCCTGTCCCATCAGGGCCCCCAGGCCTCAGAAGTGCTGGTTGTGATTAAAGCTCACAAGCTGAGGACCTGCAGGAAGCCTGGCCAGCCCTCGAAGCAGGATTCAAACGTGCTTTGGCAGGCTACAGCCCCACACATGGGGCTGCCCAGCGCTGTGTTGTGATGAAGGGCAGCTCTGCTTTATGTGCAGAGCTCAGGAGCGAGCCCACATCAGGTCAAGGCACTGGCAGCCCTTCCCTTTGTGCAGAGCCAGCACATCCTCACTGGTGAGGCAGCAATGTTATAGGCTGGGGAGGATGCAAAGAGCCTCTCAGCAGATGGGATTCGAGTGGAAAGAGCTAACACTCCAGTCTGCTCTGTAATGAAAGGAGATGGGCAAGTTATAACCAAACTGGCTGCCGTAAGTCATCAGCTTGGAGGTTTTGTTCAGTCGTTAGATACACCTGAAGACACGCTCAGTGCTGCAGAGGTGGCTATGGGAGCTCTGTGTGGCTCTCAAATCAATCTCCTTCCAACAGGCAGAATGAACTGGCTGCTCCCGTCTGTGCCTCAGACAGGAGAGCCAATAAAGAGGAAAGTCAGCATCTCCTTCCCTTGGTGTGCTTGGATGCTTTTCCAACCTCCTCTTCAAACACCCAGCCCCCTTTGGAGCTGCTCAGCTATGGGGTACCTGGGTCCAAGGTGGGGGAATGGGATGGGGTTTGTGCCTCCTTCTCTGCAGGGAACCCCATGCTCCGCTCCCAAAGCCATTCCCTGGCCTCCAGGGGAAACGAGCCACAAACTGGGGAGGAAGTTGAGCAGAGCCCTTAGGAAGCTCCAGGTTTGTAGCTGGGAGACAAGGCTGCGGTGTCCCTGCGTCCCTGGCTCTTGGTGTACATGGAGAACCAGCAGCAGAGAGAGAACAGCAGCAAGAAAAGGAGGTTGGTGACCCATTGCTCTGGGCTCCGGCTGGGGAGCAGCTTTCATCCAGAGGGTTTCACGGCTGGATCCAGCAGCTTGGCACCAAACCCATGGCCTCACGAGCATCCACAGCACCGCATCCCCCATTGCCAGGACCCTAGCGAGGTACCAGCAGCACCCAGACCCCGTGCCCCATCCCTGGGGTGGATGTGGCACATGGGAGCGGGAGGGTCGCTCCCTGCTTTGCGTGTCTAGGAGCAAATTCAGAATGAAATAAATAAATGTGCTAGTTTACAAATAGAACTGTTACTTGTTACTCCCAGGATTAACAGGCGCCTTTTATATTCGCCCCCCCCCCCCCTCCTTTTTTTTCCAAGGCTGTGAAAGACGTTTGTTTCAGTTGCCAACATCTCTACAGAACTAATGTGGGCGGATTGTGACAGATATAATTTCTCCATCCTCCAGTTTCATCAACTCGAGCTCTGTTAAACCCTACCCGCTGGGCTTCGCTCCTTTGAAAGTTTCCGCTTTGACAGGTAGATTTATTAGTCTTGAAATTTGTACAAATCAGATGTCACTCGTGGCAACTTGTCAAGATGTCAGTCTGCCGAGGGAGGCATGAAAGGCTTTGCTGGAGAGAGACGGGAAGCAGGCTTGAAAGAGCCTGAGCAGAGCACAAGAGAGGAGCGGGGAGGGATCGCAGCCTCCTTGAGCCGGGGGGGTTTGGCTTTATTAAACATCTAGCGCCATACAGCGGGAGATGCTGCTGGATCCTGCCCGCCGAGGCATCCGGGCTGTCAGCATCCACTGACGGCTCCGAGCCCGTGCCGAGGAGCTTGTTCTGGGTATTTAGGGCACGGCTGAGGCATGGGGAGAGGGAAGTTCAGCTGGGTGCTTAACGCTGGGCTGTTTGAAGTGGTCCATTAGTGCTCTAACAAGCCAGGAGTGGGGCTGCTGAGGTGATGCCTTCCAAGGGCTCCAGCCAGGGAGAGGAGCAGGGACCCTGCCACCGGTTTCATCTTCATCCCTGTGAGCATCCCTCCCCTCTCCACACCATACACCCTATGGATAGAGCCTTTTATCCATCTGGAGGCAATGGAAGCCTGGCAGAAGAGTCCATGAGCTGCCTCACACCAAGCAACGCTGGTTATCCACTTGTATTCCCTTATGGCATCAGCACCTTGCTTGTGCGAGCTGCTGCTCCAGTGTCACTCCTGGCCAGGGGGGTATCCTTACAATTTCCCTTTGGATGTCCTCCATGGGAGCTCATTATGCTCGATCACAACATCCAGCAGCAATCCCACATACGTGTGCATGGATACATGTGTCTTAACCAGCCCTGGAAAGCTGTAACTGAAGGAACTGACCTTGCCAACCACTTGTGCTCTCACTGATGAAGGCAGCAGCGAGCGTGAAGCACGGTTGTAAAGGACCATGTGCTGGAAGGGGTTAAAAGATGGCACCCATCTCCTTGAACAGACTGACCCACCAAGTTATTCCATGGAATAAATTTGGGATTGGTGAAATGAAAACGTAAAGTCTTTCAAAAAAAGCCATTTAAAACCCATCATTTTGATACCAGTTCCAAGGAGAGGGGGAAAATCTCCACCAAAAATCAACATTTTCTTTACATGAATATTTACACATTGTTTGAGGAATCAGTTTTGGCTGAGGAGGCTCTTGGGGAAGTTTGATGGGTGATGCTGCTGCCCCGGTGACGTGGGGACCCGGCTGCTGCCGGCAATGGAGCCAGGCAATTCCCCAGTGTGCCTGCCCAAAGCCATAACAAGGGGCAGAGGAAGTCCTGTCCTGTTCCCCTGGCTCCTCTGGAGTTGATCTCTCAGCCTGGAAAGCTCCCAGTGGAGATAACCTCGCTGCAGGCTGGCAGTGCCTGTGTGGAGGTGCTCAGAGGTACCTGCGCATCCCGGGATTTTCCCGCACCTCTCCATCATATCCCATCCATCTCACACAAAGATGCTGCCCAGGCAAGGGCCTGTGATAGGGAAAGGTTTTCTCATCCCCAGGATCCAAAAAACCCTCATTTTCCCTTCCCAGATCAAGCAGAGCTCAAGCAGCACCATCCTCATGGAATTCCCCTCCCTAGTCCAGAGCTGTTCCCAGAGCTTCGTTTCAATCCCAACCTTTACACCTCACCTATTACACACATCCGATTGAGCTGTGAAAGGAGAAATGATTTAGAACTGGAAACTGGTCCCTGGCTTCCAAAGCTCCCATCCTCAACCAGGGGTTTCACCCTCCCATCCCTTGCACCTGCGATGGGGATGAGGCCACACATTAGAGAGTAAAATTAAGCAGAGAGGCTTTGCTTAATTCATTGGTACCTGAATGTCCCCCTCCTCGAGGGGCTCAGAGCGATCATCTCATGAAAAGAGAATGGGAAAACCCACTCCACACGGGAGGATTTGCTTTAAAAGAACACTTTCTGTCACATCCAGCCTGGATTTCCTTTCATGTGGCAGCTTGCTTCCCACAGCAGGGAAGGGATAGGAGGGCTCATCCCATGCCACATCAGGTGGCAAAACATTCCCTGTGCTGGGGCAGAGCAGGACAGGAGGGGACCTGCGTCCAAGTGCGTTTTTCCATGTGCTGTGGGTGTCTGCAAAGCGATTTCAACACAGGGAAAAGGAGAGGGAATGAAGAGATGGGGGGGGGAAAGAAATGCCTGGCATGAGTTCAGAAAGCTCTCCAGCTCACACATCTGGTTCTTATATTTCAAAGTTAATTAGTCATATTGAAGCTGTCTGAAGATAAATTTATCATCCAGAAAGAACACAAACACTTGGAGGAATGAAAGGGAGGGAGGTGACACGGCCTGACGCTGAAATAAATCATTTTAACGTGATTAAAAAACTTGTCCTCCCTGACACCCGGAGCCGGATACTGTGTAAAGACTTTCTGACAAAGACAAGGCCCTGTTTGGTACACAAAGCCCCTGCCATTCAATTACACACACTAATCTTTGGCCAATTACTGCTCTGAGTGACTACCGGAGGATGGGATGCGCGGCACGGGGCTGAAGCAGCCCAAAGAGGGGGGTCAGGCATGGTCCGTCCCGCACGCCGGAGCTCGGATGGATGGGATGGGGATAGAAACAGGGAAGAGGCAAAACCAAGGGCACAAGCAGCACCCCAGTGAGCCCCACTGTGCTTGGGGTGCATCACTGCCTTGCCATGCCCATTCCCCCATCCCTTTGTGGTGACCTGCAAGTTTTCCCCTGTTAGCATCTTGGATAATGGGATACCCTCATCTCAACTAATGATATCCACAGCTTTGCTGATGGGATAACACTGGTTCTGCTGCAGAAGTCTCATCACCTCTGTAATTGCCACCCGAGCACGTTAGTGATCTGTCAGTGCATGTTCCCATTAACACCACGCAAAAGTCTCATTAGATCAGTGGCTTTAGCTCTATGTCCAGATTATCAAATTGCCTTCTCACTCCCGTGAGTGATAGAAGGTTTGTGATTAAATGAAACAGACGCCCTGCACATCAACAAGAAAAGCAGCCCCGTGTGTCTGCTTGACAATATGTCTATAAGCTAAACATCAATCAATATTAGGGCAAATCAGCATATCAGATGACCCAGAGGAAGAGCTCAGATGGTTTTCATTCCAATTCACCTGCTCTGTCAGATGCTTTCAAGGGATATTTAAGTCTCACCAATCCTGGCTGAATTACTGATACTTTCCATTGACCAGGTCCAGCCCCATCCTTAGGGAATCACTCAGGATCTCTTTCTGTGATCAGATCCAGCCCATTGCCTTCCCACCACGGCTTTGGGAGGGCTTGCAGAGGTCTTGGAGTTTCTTAGTCTGATAGGAAATGTGCAAAATGGGGATCATGGCATGTTCCCTGCCCTACACATGAGCAGGGATGTGCTGGGGACAGACAGGGAGACAGCACAGCACCGAAATCCATCCCCCTGTTTGGAGCCGAGGCAGTTCAAGAAGGTGGGAAGAATCACATCATGTAACAAGAAAAGAGCTCTCCTGCGCTTGAAGGAAGCCAAGTGACATAAGAAAGCTTGGAATAAAGATAAATAGATGAGAAAGTGACGCTTAATGGAGAAAAATGAATATTCAAGTTGTTTGCAGGGAAGAATCTTTGACTTTGGTGCTGGTTACACTTACAAGGTTGAGACGTTTTCCCTTGTCAAAGCCTTCACCGTAATTGTCCAAAAGTTCCTTGATTATTTCCAGCAGAACTGTCAGCTGCCTTTGAAGTATCAGAACACTCTCATCACATCTTATTAAATAGTAAACATCATTTGCAAGCGTGCGGGAGATGCAGGCACCGCTCGTCAAAGTGGGTCGCTGAGGTTTGAATGCGGCACCATCCTGCACCAGGCACAGGGATGAGCGATCAGCACCAGTCCTGGGAGCTCGGCTCATCCCTCACAAGGAGCAGAGAGCATAGGCAGAGCCAGGTCAAGCTCCTGCTGTCCATCCAGCAGAGCCAGGGATGCCATGGGATGGGGAAGGCAGGTCCTGGGCTCATGCATCCCAAGAGCATGGTTCACACATCCTTGTCTTCAGCTTTCCCCTTTGGAAAGCACCAGAGAGACTGTCCCTGTCAGCCTGGAGCATTTCCAGGTATATTTGGAAAGAATTACTTAATTTGAAAGGAAAATCATGCTCTGGATCCAGTCTGATGCTTTCAAGCTATTTCTCCAAGCCAGATTTGGAGCAACTTCTTTCTCCTGTTGAAGAGCCTTTCGAGAGCTGAATCTTTCATAGAAGAGTAATTGTGCAATTAGCTCGGCATTAGTAAAAATTCATTCTAATTACTTCCAGGTGTGACACATTCTATGCTTAAAACCAAGGATGGGAGCAGCAGCACCCTGTCAGTGGCTGCTGCCAGCGCGGATGAGGAACAGAGCTTCAGCTCGCAGCCTGATGTGTGCCCCGCAATGATGCTTTTGGAAACCATAACTGCAGAGTGAGTGCAAACAGACCCCGAGCAAATGCTCTGCTCAAGCAGGGAGCCAGGAGTGGGTGCTCTTAAAGCCTGCAGTGAGCAGCCTGCATCCATCTGCTAATCCATGAGCCCCCAGTAACACCCAGCGCCTTGGACCAGTGAAAGCTGCGGTTCAGACCAACCCAATAGCTCATCCAAGTCCTTCTGTGCCATCAGCATGAGTATGAGCAGACCTTTGGACAGGAACCCTGCACTGGGGTGAGGGTCAGACCCTACTCAATGCCACTCACCCAAAAGCAATGTGGTTGGGCTGATTTCCCTCCCCTCAGCTCTCAGAAAGGGGCTTCAGGGCCATGATGCTGCAGGGAGTTACAGCCCATCTCACCCTGGAAAGCCACAGCTAAAGCCATAGCCCAGCAGTTTACTGCTGGCTGGAGAGGAAAAGCCAGGTGGATCCCATTGTGCCTGGTACATCATTAAAAACACTGGGAATCTCACAATACAGCCTGCAAGGTTTCTAGCTGTAATTCCAGATCAAAGGGGCTTTGGGGAAGGAGCATCCCAGGTTTGAATGCTTATCTCAGCCAGACCCCATGAGCTTTTGAAGTTGCCCCATCAGTCACTAATCAAAGATCTCCTTTTAGATGGGGAAATCAAATCCCTTTCAGCAGAACCCAGTGGTTATCAGTTTCTAAACACCACTTGTCTTTCGAATGACCTTCTTTTTGTGAGCTGACCCTGGAGCCCTCAGCAGAGCAGGAAAACCTTGCAGGAACCGGCCCCTCCGTTTGCAGAGCATTGGCACACACATAGCTGTGCTTTCAGGATGTTCAAATCAGCAAAGAATGTGTGTTTGGAAGTAATAAAACCCTTTAGAGGTAAATAAATACATGCTGTAGTCCCTGTTTAACACATAGCAATTGCCTCCAACTGCAAGTACTAACAAAGACCTGGCATTTCCAATCAAAAGAGGAATTCACAGAGCTATTAGTCTGCTTTTCCTCATCACATCCAGACAAGGCTGGGAAGACAATAACATTTCAGAGGATCAAGTTTTTAAATACAAAGCTTTTTGGCTAAAGAGCCCCTCTGGTAGCACAAGGAAAGGGTCTTGTCTCAGCGCTATTGGAAGTGATGCATCTGGAGCATCCTGGAGCATAACTCAGGAGTAAACTCCCAAGATCTTCCCCTTTTGCCATTGAAACTTGTATAAGCCTTGCCTTACGCTGTTCAAATCCCTGCAGGATTCTGCAGTGCAAGCATACAGCAAAGAGCAGCGCTCTGCTATCAGGGATATTCACTGGACTCGGTTACGGTGATCCCTCCTTGCAGACTCATTGTGCAGCAATCAGATGACAGCCTGCTCCTTTCAGCCGCTTTCCCCATGGGAATTTACACCTTGAAACTCGATGTGGAACATGAGTGGAGCTGCTGCCCATCTGCAGGCTCTATTTGGAGCTCCCCTGCTTGCCCGCAGCACGGCTGGCACATCAACAGCCCGGGTCCCCCTGCTGTGATGCCTTCGTGATTCATGACCCCCTATTCTGGTCTTGCTCTCTATTTCTGGAAGCTGTCTCCTGGTTCCATGTCATTCCCTGGAACTGCATTCTTCACATCCCCTGGATTGATGGCTCAGCACTCACTGTTAACTCTACAGGCTCACAAACTGGTGCTTGCCTCCTTTTAAGAAGCACAAATGGAGTGAAAGGAGGATGAATGGACAGCGAGGTCTGTAGATCACCAAGCACCTCAACAGCACTGCTTCCATTGGGTTAAACCTCATCCCATACACATTTGCCTGGGCAACACTGAATAACTAAAGAGAAACCTCTCTTCTAAACCCCAAACTGTGTCACTGTCCCAGGCAGCAACAGCTCTGGCTGGCTGAAGTGCCCGTGTGCTGCCGATCCCAACTCCCAAGATCCCATTGAAAGCTTGGAGCGCGAGCACAGGAGGAAGGGGGAGCACATGGGAATGCCGCTGCCAAGAACTGGGGTATTTTTTAATAAGGGCTCAAGCAAACTCATAAAAAGAACCCCGTCAGGAGGGCAAATTTCATTCCAGCTGGATTCCTGTGAAAAGGAAAGTGCCAGCAGGCCCTTCAGCTCCAATGGCACCACCAGACATAGCTGTAATTACGAGCTCGCTATTGCTGCGTGAAAGCTGTTATGAATTTCAGTGGGCAGAGGGGCACAGAGCACCAGTAAATCACCCCAACAAAAGGTATGGGCAGCAGGGAGCAGGCTCCGGTGTTAACCAAGCCCCGTTGTAAAGAGCTTAAATTATGAACATGTGCCACAGTTAAAACAGAGTCTGCAAACTGGGAGCTAATTGTCCCCGAGGAGCCCAAGCATCTCTGCAAGCATGGGATAAATCAGACCATGCCCACTGGGAATCCCAGTGCTCCCAGTTTGATTGTAGGAGTGGAAAGAGCTTTGCTGCAATGCAGCTGGGGAGAGCAATGCCCTGGCTCCATGTGCCTGAGGATGCTTGGAGTCTCCTTCCCTTTTGGGGAAGGGTAAGAGGTGCATGGAAGAGCAGTTTGTGAGAGCAAGGGACACAGGGACCCAGAAAGTGCCTTTTCTACATAGAAACTTGAGCCAAAAACTCTTCCCTGAGCCAGGTTCATTGCTTGGGTGCCCTTTGTTCATCCCCAGAGCTGGCTCCTGATTTGAGCTTCACAGTTGGCCTCGGATCACAATCAGAGCTTAGCTTCCCTTCCAGCACCCAATCGATGCCTTTCAGTGCTGCAGCATCCCTCCTCCAGCCCCGGCTGAACACCCCCCTCAAACCATTGCTCCAGGCTGGAATTCCTGGCTGTAGCAAGGGGAACAGGAGCTATGGGCACTGCTGGAGGGCACCAGTAGAGAGCTGGGAGCCTGGAAGTGTCTCTGGATGAGATGGAGATCCAGACCTTCACCCGGCTCCATTCATCCTCTCCTCCATGCCGCAGCTTTCCGCAAGCAAACTCAGCGAGCACAGCTTCCCCCGGGCAGTCAGCTCGGTCAGCACTGTCACCACCCCTCCAAGCACAACCCCCCAATAATCTGTTCTTGATTTGTACATGGATTTGTACCGGAAAAGAGATTTTCCCAAGACCCCCAGCTTTACACAGCCTCCTTTATTAGTCCTGGATGGAAGCTTGCAGGAGGCTGAGCCTGGGGCTAAGCTCTGAGTCACAGGACCATTGCTCAATGCCAGGGCCTCACCAGAGGAACCTAAATCAATCTCAGCTAGAACTTCTAAGGGAAATTTAGGCCCCTGGCCTGAGTTACAGCCAGGCAAGGAGGCTCTCCCAAGGCAAAGCAGCCTTTATTGGTCAGCTGGATGCCAAACACAGCCTCCGAGCTGGAAACTTGACATTGGAAGTAGATGATCTTTAAGGTCCCTTCCAGCCATTCTATGATTCTATGAACTTCTGGCCAAACAGAGCAGAAGAGACCAGTTTGACCATTCCATCCCCTGCAGTGTGTTGTCAGAGGTGCCCTTCTCTCCTTAAGGCCTCTTACCTTGTTCTTCTCCACTTCATTCTGGGGGCATTCACTGCTTTAGCATCTCACATTGCCTTTTTGCTGGCCTCTAAAGCATGCCTTCCTTCTCCCAGCACTCCAGAGCACCTGCCTATAGTTCCAGGCAGGATTCTGAGCCATTCGACCCCTTCCCAGCCCATGCATGGAAGGGAAGGTGCAAGCAGCCCTTTGCCTTACACAAGAATGGAGCCCTCCCAACATTCCCTTTTTCTCCATCCCATTCCTTAGGGATTACATTTCGATTTAACCAGCCGCTTCCTCCTCCATTGTCCCCAGGTCACAATCACCCTGCGCAGGGAGACAGAGCAGCAGGAGCAAACACCAGCACTGCCTTAACAACACGGGGAGAATCCTGATGTTTGCCAGGGCAGCGTTTTCCCCCCTTCCCCTTGATGGATTCTCCTACTTGGAGAGATTTGTCTGCAGCACACAACTCCCCTGCACCTTGAGGAAGTCAGCGCTCAGCCCCAGACAGCTGCAGTATTAATATCCCAAAGTGGGGAGCGCGGAGGGAGAGCGCGCGAGTGTGGAAGCGAGCCCGCACCAAACCACATCAGTAAAATGAGAAAGCCCAAGATTGCACCATAAATAAGGCCCAGTTGACACTTCCTAAATTCATGGCTTCAGCACACAGCAAAGTGTCTCCTTTTTATCAGGAATTTGTTGACAAGGGTTGCAAAAAGATCTACAAATAATACTGAGTGGGGCTATGAAAATGTATTTGTGGAACATTGCGGTAGCAGGGATCACCATTACCTCGGCAGAATTCATCTTCCTGGAACATTTTATTAGTATCAAGATTTTATAGCTGCTCCCTTTTAATTTTTTTTTAAATTTATTCTTTTTTTTCCCCCCATTCCTCCAGTAAATGTAGCATTGGCCGGGAAGATGCGGGACCAGCAGCTCATCTCCACACTGCTTCCCTGCTCCCTGATTTATCCCAGGCATTTCCAGCCTGGTAATGGCTATTAGGAGTTCGGTTTTCCAGTCTCCTTTTCCCTATGGGTCTCAAGGTCTTGGTGCTGGCCAGGGATGTAAAGCATTCAGAGCACAAAAGGAACCCAGGAAGGTGCCTGCATCTAAGGCAAAGCATGGCCAAGCTCTGCTCCTATTTCCCTATGTCTTCCCCCAATAAGTGCCCATCCTGCCCTCTGCCCTCCACATTCCCTTCCTTTCCCAGCCTTTCCAGAGCTCTGCTCGGCAGAAGTGATAATAAATTCCCAGCCATGGCATTACAGACAGTCATAAATAAGGCTTTGCTCTTCGGAGCCGGCACTTTCCATTAAGGCTGTCTGGATGGGGCTGTTGATACCCCCCATCTGCATGGGGCCCTGCTGTAAAACTTATCAGTATGCTTTCCTCACCCCATAAATCATCCCAACTGGAAGCCATATGGCAGATAAGGCCTCAAAAACATAAGGCACAGGGAGAGAGGGGCACCGGAGCCTTGCAGACCCCACACCATCACTCCTTAATCAAATCTCTGGTAGGAAAAGCCATGCTGATGGGGAAGCCAAAGCCAGCGCACCTCAGGTCACCCACCTTTACTTACTACAGGGCCAATATACACTGGTATATAAGCTATATACAGTTTTCCACCCAGGCAACAGGTAGATGCACTGAGGAGGGCTCCCAGCACCAGAAAAGACCCCACTTTGTCCCTCCACTGCTCCCATTGCAACCCTACTAACACCCCAGCCCTTAAGGGATTCAAGTGTTGGGCAGTACATACCAGTAGCTCCCAAGCAGCTATGAGCATTCTGAACACAGCTATTTTGATAGAATAAGCACCAAGTTCACAATGCAAAGTGATTTGTGGATTAAAAGAGCCTCACAACAGAGGAACTCACGTTTCCTTCTTCTCCCCACTGCTGCAGCAGAACAGGAAGCACAGCACACCCAGAGGCAGGCTCTTCCCATCCCTGCCCTGCCCATCCTTATTTCTTTCACTGCAGAACGAGGTGTAAATTGATACCAAATCAGCCTGTTTACATTTCACACCTGCTCTGCACTCAAGGAAACCTGTAAGGGGATGAGGAATGAGGCCTACTGTTGTTGGGCTTTAATGAAAGCCTCACAAAGCACAACATCCTACAGTGACCTGGTTCAGGAGCTGGGTGCTGCGGTACCCCGAGGCTCTGCACACCCAGAGCAGCCCTGGCAGCACCTTCATTCCAGCACAGGGATGCAGCAGCTCCCAGAGATGGGCAATGTATGCAAGGGGAAATGCACCATGAGTTTCTATAGTGTAGGGATTTACCATCCTCTTCCCCTGCTGTGAGTGTCCGGATACGACCAGATGCTATTTATATGGGGAAAAAACAGTTGAATCTGTCAATTCAACCCCTTGGCACTGGATAAATGAAAACCAAGTGTTTGGGGCACTATAGGCATCTATCTGCCCACTGCTGTCCCTGTTTGCTTCCTCCCCATTCATCTTCAGCTCCTGCTCTGCTTTACACCATCTCTTTACCTCATTTCCACTGCAACTCATTCAAAAGCACCTTGTGGGGCCTTCCTGATGGCAGCTTCTATTGGTAGCCGAGAGCAATGAGCCGTTTCCCCATCATGAAGGGGTTAAACTGCATCTCAGGGAGCAAATGAAGCTTTGGAGTCAAGAGCAATTCCAGGAATTCCTGTTACCTCGACAGAAGCCTGTCTTGTGGAATCTGCCATAGTGAACTCTTGGGAACACATTAAATTAAGTGTCCTAAATTCGCCTAACTATGCATTTAATTTGGCAGTAATAGGACACTCTCTGTGCAATAGCGGAGTTGCTGTGTAATAGAGGAGTAGCTGCACATTAATATTTTGATTATTAAGGACATGTGTATTGGAGGCTTGATAACTATGTAATATATTATTGCTTAATTGCTCCGGCTCTTAAGTATGTTTTCATAATTAGCTGCTATTTAGTTAACGTAAATATCCAGCTTATTAAATACAGGAATGCATTTCTGCTCCCAACAGCTATTTGCATGAGGAGAAACAAGACGAGCTGAGCAACCACAAGCCCTGGGTAATGGCATGGGAGGACAGGGACCTCACAAGTGGCAGCTTCAAGTGGCAGCACAAAAAGGCCATTTTGCCCCCAAAAGCTCATCACAGGCACTCCAAACTCCACAGTCCCTATTGGACGTGATGGGAAGCCTTTCTGAGTTGAAGCCATGGCTTGGTCTGGTTCCTCTCAAGCAGAGATAATCCCCTCTACCTGGACCAGACAGTTGTGTGCTTCCTCCTTCCTTAATTTGGTACTAAATCTGCCAAGCTGGGAGGCTTCTGAATGAGGCTTTTGCTCTTGTTTCTGCATGGAGGACCCATAAAAAACACATGGAAATGAAAGGCAGAGATGCATATTTCATACTGTGCCTAAGCTGGGCCGACAGCTTCGAGATCATCAGCATTTAACCATTAGAAGCACCAGATTTCCCCAGCCCAGGCACTATCACAAGTGTGACCAAAAGGAAATGCTTTTGGGACATCACCTTCGGTCTGAGTTTGCTCCCTGCAATGGGTGTCCCTGCTTAGGACAAATGGGGTTTCAATGGAGAAATCTATAACCAGGTCTTGCTATGGCAATGCCTCCTGTGCAGCTGAGCCCCAGGCTTGGACAACCACTGCTTTAGAGTGTTCCAGTTTGTGGCGATGCAGAGAACAGGCCTTGGACCATGGCAGTGGGGAGGTCTTGGCTTTAGAGCCCAAAGATGCTCTCTGCCTGGCTCCCAGCAGCAGCAAACGGCAAGTTCATCCCAACCACTTGTGCTGCTCCGATGGACAGCATCGCTTCCACCTTAAGGTCGGAGCCACCACGAGCATCCCAGCCCATTCCTGCACCCGGTGAGGTGGCAGGGCTCAAAATCCCTCAAATCCTGGGATGAAACAGCCCAAAGAGGGGGTTGAGCTTGCTTTTTAAGCTCACAGATTTCTTATTTTGGTCCCTAAATGCTACATTTCAATGTGTTTATTGTCCCACTCCCTAAGAGGGGAGGAAGGTTGAATGAGCTAATAACTTCACCGCCGCCAACATGTTTATTTGAGGGCTTTTTAAAGAGCTTTAGCAAACACAGTATGTACAAGGGAAGGGAAAAAAAAGCCCCTTGGTGCCAGCATGTGTAATTCCTCTAGGAGCAAGCCGGATAGGAACACAAACCCATGCGTGCTTCCAAACGGCAACCAATATTTGCACATCGCAGTGACTAATTCCCCGCTCTGCGCCACGGAACAATAGGTGTCATAGCAAGGAACGGGAATGCAGAGCGTGGTTGTCTGCTCCCTGCTTCCGTGAACACATAAACAGGGAGAGGAGGAGGATTTTTATCTACCTGGAGAACCATTCGCTGAACAGCGGGTTACAAATGTGCTTGGAAAATGCTGACCCAGGGCTGCTCCTGCACCTCCTGTGCTGGATTGGCACATGATTTGCAGCACTGCGGGAGTTCTGGAGCTGACCTCATTAGCAGTGCATTTCCTGGCTTGTTAGCATCATATTTGTATAATTTACGGCACCTTCGTTTTTATGGAATGTGGTCCTTGTAGAGTGTAATGGCAGCAATATATTTAACCTCTCCTATTTAGGAATGCTGCTGCTGAAGGCAGCCTGGAGATATAAAAGGGATGTTTTTTCATCTCTTCTTCCTTGCATCCTTATGGGTTGCTTTCTTTTTCTCCCTACCCATTTGCTAGATACCCAAATATACGTGTAAACTGCAAAGTGTTCATAAAAGGCAGCGTGAAGCTGTGCTCAGGAAACCGCAGCTTTTCAGGAGCATCCCCAAGGTCAAGCCCCTAAATCAGTGCAGAGTCATCTTCCCAAAGCCATTACTCAGCTGCTGGAAGAGGAATGAGAACTGCACCAGCAAAAAGCAAGGACAGCTCAGCGGTGAAGGCACACGGATGGATGTGGGCTCCTGGCTCTCTTGGCCAACCTTGGGCACGTCTCTTTGTGATGGTTTTAAGGATGGGGATGCTCCTTTCCTGCATGTCTGGTGTGGCCAGGAACCTCTGCACCAGCAGGGAGTAACCTCAAGTAAAGGAGTGTATGGGCTGGGAAGGGGCAGACGGGACACATTGCTCATGGACTGAGGTTTAAGAGGTGGGTTTGAACCCTTCTGCTTGTCTGAGCTGCTCTGAGCAGGCAGTGGATGACCCCAGGACAGGAGCATGTCACAGAGGGAGTCTGTGCCTCCCAAATCCCTCCAAGGAGCATTGTGATCTGCTGGAGGGAAGCTCTGGCACCATTCTTAGCACAGAGCCTTCAGGAATATGATCCCATTTCTGTCCCAGTCATCACAGTTGTTTTGTTGCACTCTGGTAAATGAAAGCATTGATTTTTGTGAGTGGAAGGAGGACAGGAGAAGGTGACCTGAAGAGAACCCCTCTGAGCCACACAGAGCTAAAGAGGACAGGGGCAGCTGTGCCTCTGGCCTGTCCCTTTCCAGAGGGAATGGGAACAGCCACATCTGTGCTGCACTCCAGCTGGAAGCACAGAGGACATTGCCCTGGCTTCACATCCCATCCTTACAGCCACCTCCAAGAACATGACCAGATGTGGTCACCTACAATGCCAACCTACCCTCAGTGCTCGAGGCCTGCTGTGTAACCCATGGAGAAGAGCAGGCTCTGAGCCAGGCTCTGAGCCAGCCCAGCCCCATCTGAGGTGTCTGAAATAGGGCAGATAAATCCCTGCAAGCGCCTGTTTCCTTCCATCTCAGTGGAGCCCGGGGTGACAGCGCAGATGGAGACGTCTTCTGTTGATGACTGAAGTCCCCACCTGCAGAGATGTTTCCTCCTGATGGCTGAAGCTGACTGCAATGTGGAGCAGGGTTCTCACTGGGGGTGCTGCTCCTGAGGCAGGCTCCGACACGACAACACGGGTGGAGGAAGGCAGCACCCAAACCGCTGGAACGCCCTTTGGGGCATGAGTTAATGCCAGGTTGCTCTCGGGGCTCACCCATCACAGCACCAAGCTGGCACCACTTGAAAGCGAGTGCCTATGACTAACCAGACCCTGTGCTAGATTAAAACTCTGCTTGTTTCTGGCTTTGTCTGCTCATTTGAGCGGGCTGAGACGCACAGTCAGCAAAAACAGGGTGCTCCAGTCAGTGGGGACTCCAGGGTGATGGGGTTGGGGTTGTCCTCCATCCCCTGTTCCTCCCATGGAGGCCAATTTGTCCTCCTAAACCACTGGTTCCTCGAGCTCTGAGGAGACATCAGACTAAGACCATTTCTGCTCTTTCTTTGCTGGGCTTAGATCAATTCTGAGACTGGGAAGAGGTTTAAGGAGTCTATGGATTCATGAAGCAGAACATTCCATCACATATACTGCGGTATCTCCCACAGCAAGCACCTCTCCCAGTGGGAACTGGGCTGAGAACACACACAGACTCATGTCGTGCAGATGATTGAGGAGCCCATGGCTTGTTTCAAGTGAATATGGACCCAGCTCAAGAGACCTAAAGGTCTCCACTCCTCCCTGCTCCTAGTGTTTAACAAATGCCCCTGCATCCCCCAGTGCTGCGTTTCCAAATCAGTGTCATTCCAGCATCAGTGGGTAATTGCTACCGGGATGGGTACAGGGGCTGCTTCCCTGCTGTGTCCCTGCAGTTGTCAGCTCCATCTCCATTCCCTGGGCTAAGCTGCTGCCCTGAAGAGGGTGAAGTGAAAACTAAGCAGCTTTTCCTCAGGAGATGGAGCCCTCCAAGCCTGAACCAACCCATCCCTCCTGGTACAGAAGCTATTCGCAAGGTTAAGAAGAGCCTGGGGCTCTCACTACGGCCAAGTGCATCCTCCATCTGCTCCTGCAGAGCCATTCCTTGCCTTTTTCTCTCCCTAAAGTCACAAATTCACTCTCTATTATGGGATGAGACATCCTAAAGGCACACCATGGACCCTCCTGTGACCTAAGACCAAGGCTCTCCTCAGACAGGACCAAGCACCCAAGTGAGTCCCTCCACCTCACCACGTGTAACCTGCTGTTTCCTTGCTGAGTTTCCATCTGCTTTTCTCCAGTAAGGATCTAAACCACCAGGATCCCACCTTGGGGGTAAGAGGTGAGGAGCCTGCAGCGTGCAGAGCCTCCTGTCTCCACCTGCTTGAGGTTTGCCTGTGCCTTAAACCGAGATTCACATCCCTTCTAACTTGATTTAAATGGAACCTGTCTCATTAAGCGGCTTATGTACCCGCTCCCTTGTCTGAACATCCCATTTTCATGCTGCTCAGGTCGCCTGTGATGCCTCGCAGTGATGAATTCCATGGGTTAGCAAACAGTTGCATAAAAATACATCTTTTTGTGATGCTTTTCAGCCTGTTTGCACCTGACACGGCTCTTGGGCTCTGACAGCGGTTCCAGATTACCCACCTTCCCCCTCCATTTCTATTTGCTCAAACCCATCCTAATCCCATTCAGCCTCAAGCTGAAGAGCCGGTAGGATCAAAAATGAGCTTCTGATACCAGGAGGGGAAATTTGGCTTTGTCTGTTCCCATTGCTGCTCCCAGGCTCATGTGTGGAGGACCTCCAAGTGGTACCTTCATGCTGGGTTTAAAGGGAAGAGACATCTGAACTGGTTTCCAGCAGCGTGCACAGTCCCAGCTTGGGCAGGGATGTGCTCCATGCTCCACGTGCTTGGATGTGGCCCTTGAGCCATGCGATCTGCTCCAGGGCTGCTTCCAGTGAGGAGAAAGCAACGCGAAGGTGGCATTTCCAGTGTGTGTCAAGAACCAGCCTCCTCTGCTGCTGTCTTGGGGGTCCTGGCCCTGTAGTTATCTGCTGCAGCACAGGTGGATGGACAGACACCCAAGGGGCTGGTGATGGTGACATTATCACCCCATCAGTTACCACTTGGGGCCAAACAAGCGCTTCCACCCAGCCCAAATAACTGCAGAGAGCAGATGAGAGAGTATTGATCTCATCTGGCAGCAACAGCCACCACCAGCACCCCAGAGACCCTGCACCCTGGTGCTGCAGTGGGGAGCACCCATCCCCATGGGGGAAGCCGGGCGACGGGTCTGGAAGCACACAGGGATGGGGTGGGCATCACTCCTACTGCGGTGGGAGGCTCCGGCTTTGCAGCAGCCCTGGGAATGAGCGGCAGCACCAGTAATGTCTCCATGGCTTCTTGTTAGCTGCACTCTAAGCAGGAAAGTGACTGGCCCTGACAATATAATTTACATTGCTGTATAAAACTATCTGTGGAAGCCAAGCTAATTTGTGCCAGATTAGGCTATTTGTCTCAGCCACTGTCTAACGGCACAATCTATCAGAGGGCTGTTTTCAAATATCGCTTTTCAAGCGTGCCCTTGAGAGGCGGGAATTGATTGGGATCTTAGAAAGCAAAATTACAGCAATAACTTAAAAGAAACAATAATTACTGAATCATACCAGTGTCAGCACTCTGCAAAACATGAAATAGCCATCAAGCCCCAATCCAATATATTCTGCAGCAAATTTATTGAATGGAAAAAGCAGTTGAGGGAGGCTTTTTTTCTTCCCCTCTCCCTTCGCCCCCTCTCCCTCTCCCTGTACATATGGTTATCTCAAAACCGCAAGTGAATGAGTCGATAATTCTTGTCATTGACTGCTCCATTTTCAGAGAGTCAAGAAAAGATCCATTAGCTACCTCCCGACTCGGTGTCTTTCCCCTTCCCCTCCAGTCATTTGCTAGTCTGCACTCCTCAGGCAAACAAACATATATAACTAATCATCTGTTAAAACGCCGAGCCCCCTAATAAATCTCTGCAACTGAAATACTTTAATGGGTAATTAATTGATCCTGTTCCAGAGGAGTAATAAGATAATAAATTAGACAATATTTCACTCAGTTGTGTCAGGGTACTGCTAATGGTGCTGTAGGGCTAAGCCGAAGGATAATAAATTAGCCAGAAATTAACTGCTAAGAGCTTTCTGCAGAGAAATAGGCTGACAGGCAAGGCGCCGTGATTTAGCGCCCTGCTGCCATGGTGGTGCTCTCCATCCCATTTATTTATTGCTTGCAAACATGGGATGCTGGTTGGGAGCTGGAGGTGTGAGGGGACAGGCAAAGGGTGTAGCACCCTGTGCTGGATCCCGGGAAGCACAAGCAGGGCCGGAGAGCGGCGGATTGATTGCAATGGGGATGCGCTGCATGTAGGTAAATTACTTTTGTGCTGACTATAAAGGCTGTCTCTAAGGGGAGTTATTACCCATCCAGCAAACAAAAAGGGGATATTTCCTAGTGCATCTATCATATTTCATGGGAAGCTTTGGCAGAGATGTGGGGACAGTCGATGCTGAAGGATCCATCCTTGCCTGGTGCAAAGCAGCACAGCCCCGCTGAAGCCTGGCTGCTGGCTCCAGCTCTGGGAATGAGAAGTTGAAGAGGTTTTGAAGCCTGGCCCACACACATGCAGATGTCTGCAGCAGGGGCTGTTGAGTGCCGAGGACTTTGATCGTGCCATTAGCAGCCAGGCTCCAGCAATGCCAGAGGGAGGTGGGAGGCAAAGGTGGGCTTAGGGGGACCTAAAGGCCTGCTGCAATGCATTTGACCAGGGACTGGCAGGGTTGGGCCATCCCAGAGAGACAGAAGACAGAACAAAAGATGGCTTTAGCAAGCCGGAAAACCATTGGTCCTCTCAGAGGCCCTCGATTTGTTTCCTACCTACAGCTAAGTGGAAGAGGAAAACAAGGCTCAGCCTGTGGTGGAGGAATCCGGCTTCCTAGGAAGAAGGAAACATTTGAAGCTCTCTGTTTTGTAGAAGAAACTGAAATAAACAGCATCTGATTCAAACCTGCCATTCCAGAGGGTTCACGTTACCGAGCCCAGAGTGTGCTTGGAACGAAAGGAATTGAAGATTCCTGTTGAACTCTGAGCTTTGAGCACTGTAGGACACAGCTTTGGGTCCAGGGTGAAAGTCATGCTTCAGAGGTGCTGGGGGAGATGTGGGGATAGGGAAGGAACAGGCTGGTGAAATGCCATGGGAAGCTCTTACCCAATGTCCTACATCCCGATCCAGCTCAGCCCCGCAGCATCCTGCAGCATCCCACTGAGAGCATCTCAGCAGACACCACAGCCAAGCACCTCTCCTTGGGTTTGCCCTCTCCCGCTCCCCCTGTTCTCCTTCCTGCTGCCTTTGCTTCCTGAGAGGAGGTGAAGAGAGTGATAATCAGCCGGGGCACCAGGAGAGCTCATGGATGAGATTAAAAGCAAATCAAAGAAGAAAAATTGTGGCATGGTTTATGTCTTCCTAATTAAAACCCCGCCAGTCTCCCTTCTCTTCCCCCCCCCTTTCCCAGCTAATGTTACACTAACGAGCTGAGTTTAGTGGCATTTATGTAGATAAAAGTCCTGATGATTGATCTCAATGGCTTGTTAAAATTAGTTTCAGTCCACCATATTGATTTAATTCCATTGCTTGAAAGTGCTAATTAATAATGATAATAAAAGTGTCTGGGCTCATTATTATCAGGAGGCAGGTTGGGAAGGGGATGAGGGGCACAGCGGCTTGTGCATCACTCGCTCCATCTACAAATGGCCTTTGGAAAGCCGGTGGAGAGTGGAAAGCAAACAAGGCAGGAAAGGAGGGCAAGGGGGGGTGAAATAAGGGGTCTGGGTTTGCCCTTAGTCGGGGTCAGAGTAACTCTGCAGGGTGGTTTAGCAGAGTGACAGTGACTTTGCAACACTGCAGGAACCAAAGGCATGAGGCTGGGCTCTCCCTGATCCATAGGGATCAGTGTAGTGTGCTCCCAGCACCTCCACCTTGGGGACACGAGCCCTAAGAAGCTCAGGGGACCACCAGGTATTTTATATATCCCAGTCTGACCCATCCCCATAGGCTGGGGATTGTTTCAGGGTTGCATTGGCCAGGCAGAACCACACCAGTCCCATGCTGTGTGGGCTCTGGCACCCATTAGTTAGGCTCTTGTTAGATCCCTTTGTGTTTCCTAAAGTGTTTTGCACTGGGATTCATCCCTGGCCCAAACCTCAGTGTCCGGGAGCAGCTCTCATTAAGGAACTTGCTGAGGATGTGCTGCAGAACGATGCTCCTGCTCTCCTTCAGATACCTGCTGTCCCCAGCTACTGCAGCGTCTTTCCTGGGGAAATTAATTAGTGTAATTAATATATTTATGCAATCATCCCAAGTGCTGATTACAGACAACTGCAGAGCAAACCTCTAACAGTGACAGCACCTCCTCCTCGGGCTCAGCGCTGGAACTGCTCTGCATTTGTTCAGCTCCTTTGATACCATCCTCCAGCACCACCCTCATTGCCTCCCAGGCCCCAGCAGCCCAAAAGCCACCCCTTATCCTGGTGTCTTCCCACTGGAGCCTCCCTGGCAGTAAGTAAGCTGGTACCCACTGTGCAGTGTGGGGTAGGAGCAAAGGGAAAGCAGGCTGGGGAAGGGCCCTTCTCTCTCCCTCCTTTTCCCTTCTTTCTCTCATTTCTTCCCCTTTTCTTTTGGAGAACTCTCCGTGTCTTTCTCATCCATCATTTTCTCATTCCCTCTCTCCCATACACAGCGAGCCAGCTAATGGAGTCTGCAGTAATTCAGTCCTCCTCGACAGGGGC
>JANHGB010063795.1:11129-34408 GCA_026283785.1 Coracopsis vasa | reverse complement strand
CGCCGTAATAAAGAATACCTGCTTGTCAACTAGAAAACTTTGTTGGCAAGTTTGTTCCTGGAGTTTTCTCCGAATCACCCCTCTGCTTGTTTGAAAATAAACCAGTATACACATCTGTAGTCCCATATAAGGAATGGCTTATTCTAATAATTATACATAAAATATATGGAATGTACACCTATGCTACCATGTAAATAATGGCTTGTATCAATAATTATACATAAAATATATAGTCACATGTATATATAGCCTGTTGTTGTATGTTATACTGATATATCTCCTGACAGCAACAATGGCTGAAAATGCATGAGGATAAGAAGGAGCTTTTAAAGTTAAAACTCCTGGTATCATTCCCTTCTTTTCCCTTCCTTCTTCCTCTGACTGAGAACTAGGGCTAGGGTCTGCTGTAACGGTCCATGCCCTAGCAGGGCTTTTTGAACACAGGTTTTTGCTCCTTCTGTGCACTCCTCACTTGGCTGCCGTTCCATCTGACTCCGAAAGAAGCGAGTACAAATTAAAGAAAGAATGCAGCCCTAACGCCTACACCCAGAAGCTTTGAAAACAGAAGGCTGCTACACCTGTGGGGATAGAACAAGTGTATCAGTGTCCCGGGCTCTGCCCTGGCTCGTCCGCCTTTGTTAGCTGGAATGTGCCGATGAAACAATCAGGTGCAGTAGGCGCGTGGCAGCCTGCTTAAAAACCGATTCTTTGGAGACAGGGAGTGGGCTGTGAATCATGCATTCACATAATCTGATGATAACAATTTTAAATGTGGTGATTAGTGTATAATGGAAAGTATTGTGCTATTTGGTATGATTTGTCTGCCACTGCACTACCCAGTACTTTAAAGGTCCCTTTTTTCATGCAAATCCTGATTCATTCTAGTAGCAAATGCATAAGGTAACTTTAGGAGTGTTTAGGTACTTCTAACTTCCTCACTCATAGTACATTCATGCATGTGCACACTATTACTTTTTGGATCACTGTAGACAGCCTAAAATGCTGGACGTGCTGCTGGGCAGTACACAAAGCAGTGTACCTCATTGTAGAGGTTACATGCTCTTGTTGTGAACTCTAAGCACAGACAAAAGTGGCCTCCTAGCAGTATGAGTGCATCTAGCAATGCAGAAGTGTTATTGAGAATACCAGCCCAGAAACCAAGGTATATCTAGCTGTTCAGCTCAATAAATAGTACCAGCAAGATGCAGCTTCATGACTGAGCCTTCATGACTGAGCCATCTGCTCCCTGTGAATGCCAGGAGAATGTGAGTGACCGTCAGTGCAGCTGAGGGACATCAGTATTGAAAACATTAAAAGTAGAGATGAATCTCTTTGAAGTTAGGTAGGAAAGGTGTGAGGCGGCAAGGCTGTGTTTTAATTGTGATAGTGATTAAAAACTACAATTTTATATCTCACTTTGGGACTAGAGATGTGTCATGTTTGCTTTTGGTGAGATTCATTTTGGTTGTATCTTGTAGCATCAACTTTCTGTTTCAGGTCCTAACTCACGGGGCATTTATAATCCGAATAGATTCAAAGCACATTATCTGTTGACAGGGAAGAAAAACACAGGAAGTAAACAAAAATAGAGAAAAAAACCCCATGGCAAAGCCAGATGCCCTCATGAAGTCCTCTGACAAGATGAATCATGATTTAGGCAAATTAATAACAGTATACAGCACTGGTAAGTTTTTCCTTTTCTTAATCACTGAACTTCCATATGTCCTTGCCATGAAAACATAACAAATAGGATCAGGAAGTGAATTAATAGATCACTTGCTTCTATTTACTCACATAGAGGAGTCCAAAAAGAATAGCTATTTTTCACACAACTTCAGCGCCAGACCTAGTTCTCTTTGGCCAGATTATGCATCACGTATGAATGACATGAATAGGAAACATGAAAGTTAATTTATTTTTGTTATAATGAAAAGATAAACACAGTAAATGAGTGCAATTCATGCTTATAAATTTCATCTCAGTTTTAATTCTGAACAATGCAAGCTTAGGTGGAAGATCTCCATCCAGCACTGGCACCCTGCTTCTGTTTGACTAACTGATGTAGCTAGAAAGATGTCCCCATAATGAGGCTTCAGATAGCCCACTGAATTGGCTGGCTGGGTGCTCATATGAATCTGATTAAAACTGTAATCCGGCTTGAAATGCCAATGGCCAACTCTTGTACAAGTCACTTGGATTGTAGACAGAAGTGTTACTTTCCTGGAAGCATTTGCAATGAAGCAAATCTTCAGTGTACACACACGCACATGAAAAAAAGAAAAAAGGGAGAGACTGTGTAAAAAGGGCAGCTGTTGTTGGCAATGGAAACGCCTCCTAGGCTCCACCTGCCTTGCTCGTGCCAGTATCTTTAAGTACCACCTCCCCTGACATGCTGAATACACATTACTGTAAAATCTGAGTATTAGGTGGATAGATATGCAAGCCCACACTAGCAGCCAGCACATTTAGGGGAAGTGTCAACAATTTTCTGCAAACATTGTACGTGGTATCTTGCTGGGAGTTTGCTCAGGAGCGCATGCACAGTGTGAAGTAATGTGCTCTTATTTTACAAGCTGCAAGTTGAGTGCCAGTCAACTGCATTGCCCAGCAATGGAAAAAGTGATATAGATGGGGGATCTCTGACAGCTAAGGATCGGACTGCTGGCTCTTATGCCAAACAACAATAAATGTAGATGTTGAGAAATCTCCCTGGATAACCGAGGTTACTCTCTGACCTAAATGATAGAAAAGTAAGAGAACAAATTCTTCCTAATCTCTAAATCCCCAGACCTCATTGCACTATAGTAAACCTGATTTGATAATACCAACATTGCTTGAGATCCTGTTACCAACTGAACGTGAGGCTGCAGTTGCACAATCATTTTGAGTGAGAGGAGGTCAAATCTGCTGCTGGAAAATGTGATCCTGCAACCCTTTGACAGCACCCTAGAGCAGTGTCCAGGGCATGACACCCCTGTTTTGAAGGATCACTGCAACCAGGACCATTAAATACGGTTCAGTCCTGCTTTGTCCACTGGACTGTGAGCTGCAGGCCTGGTAGGGGGAAGGTTATGTGTCAGGAGGTGCATTTGACTTGAAACTTTGCTGGTGAGGGTTTGTGAGTGGGACAGAGCACAAAGCCTAATGTTGTGAAGTGAGGTGGGAGTTAACCTCTGTTCAGGACCCAGCAGGAGAGGTAGGGTGGGGCAAAACTGTGATGGGCTTTGAAGATAAGGCCAAGAAATTTGTGCTGGATATGGTAAAAAAGGGGAAGGGCTTACACCAAAGGTAGCACATAGCCACAAGCAGGGAAGAAGAGGTTAGCAGCAGCTCTTTGAATTATCTCAAGGGGGACCCTTTTATGGCTGTTGATAGCAGAGCAGAGTGGATTACAAAAATCTGATGTAAATTGTCCAAGGCTTGGACAAGAGCTCTGCCCTTAGAGTTGGGCCTGGAAATCCTTGTCAGTTATGCTTAGCAGGCATTGTAAACATGCAAGGATAGACTTGTTTCTTAGCCTGGGGAGCTTAAACAGATACACAAAAACCCTAACAGCTTTTAAGTGTGGCTCTCCTGTTTGTACTAATCACTGCACCCCACTCTCACTGTTTCAAACCTAATAAAATGAGGAAATAAAAATGAAAACTAGCTCTGGTCTATGACTATCTTATCTCCTTGTCAACTACAAGGGTAATCTGGCATCTTAAAACAATAACTACTTGCTTACAAAGCCACTTTTAATTAATGTAACTGGGGAATCTTTCTCAGAGTGCAGATATTAAGCCCTTCAAAGTAACGTGAGTAAATTCGGCTCCTCATGATGATGCGCAGCATTCCTGGTTGGACAGAACCACACATGCTAAATACTAGGGTTCAGTTAAGCCCAAAGTATGGAAATAAATCCACATCTGTTTCAAGCTCCTCTTTGACCACTTTGCTGCTTTGTTGTCCTCTGAGGCAGAAAATCAACTTCAGAACAGAGGCAATTTTTTCATTTAATAACTACTAGTAATACTTATATCAAATAGCTATCACAAGGGAAATCAGGATAATATTGTTTTTCCACTTGGAAGCAATGTATTTTAGTTCCATTAAAGGAACTGAAGCAATCACAGTCCTCTCCCTATAGATATTCCATTAAAATTGAGGTTGGATACACTATGTTGCAGTTTTAATGCATTGTTTTGATGAAGCCACAGAAATGCCACTAGCAACCTATGTAACAAGCTTACATTTTAGCATAAATTTTTCTCAGAGATAAAAGTTATATAATAATTGTAGCAGTATACAGGGAATGTAAAAAGTTAATAGTGTCTGCTAGGCTATAGAGAAATTTCTATTGACTTGACTTAGGTTTTTAAGGTACAACCTCCCTTAAATTTTATAATACTACAAACCCCTACCAACTAGTACCAACATGCATGGGAGCTAAGGTGGGAAAATGGATTCTTTCTTTGTGCTTGGGTAGCTGGAATGGAGAGATTATGCTGAGAAACTCAGTAATAAACAAGCTTGAATAGAGACAGTACATTTGAGATGTACAGCAAGGAAGTTCTCAGTAAAGTCAGGCCTTAGGGAAAAGTTTGAATAATAAGCCAAACTTTGCTAGCTTTGTGGGAGATGGGATGAGGACAAAAGTGTCTACACATTATACATCGTAATGCCTAATTTGTATAGTCGTGGCCCCCTAAATTAGGCTTCAGAAAGGAGATGTTTATTTCCAGTGAGGGATGCGGTGCAGCTCTTTCATGATGTCCTGGTAGGGAATACTAAAACCATAATCTCTCTACCTGGATGTTAAGCACCCAAGTCAATGAATCTCCATCACCTTGAACACATCAGCTTCTTGGATGACTAATTTTCCCATTGCAGAGGGCGTTTTCACATGAACACTCCTACGTGGTACCCTTTCCAAAGCACTGTGCAGGGCTTACTCTTCTCTTTCAAATGTGGTTCTCGGTACTGGTCCCCTTTTCTGCATTTTTGCATAGTTTGCATCAAACAGTCACTTATTTAGAAAAAAATAAAAATAACTCCAGGAGCAGACACAGTGAGCTAGGGAGGATTTCTAGATAGCAGCAGGGTGTCTTAATTAATAATTAAAAAATGTATAGGCTTATTTTTCAACTTGCTTCTTTGTCTTACTGTCTTATGTGACTTTATATATAACAGGTCATCTTCAGCAAGGGAAAGGAAGACACCACTTGCCAGAGCTTGAGTTAGTAAGACCTCATATAGCAAAGTCTGGGAAAGGGAGCTCCCTTGGCCTGGATGAATTCAAACCTCTTCAGGATCACTGCTAGTGTGAGTGCTAAGATGACTAACTTAGTATCTAGAAAACGGGTGCTGTCAGTTCCCATGTCAGTGCATGCAGTTATTCCTGGAGGAACAGAAGATCAGCTGCAGGCTCCAGCACTGCTCCCACCAGAGCCAAGGGACAACTAGGCAGCTCCAGGCACTGCCCCTGCCATAGCGCTGTGCACAGTGTCTGCCCCAACTCTGGGTGTGCTGCCTATGGTAGGGCTGGATGCTGGGCTCCTCCAGCCTGATGTCAGGCTGGTGCCTTGGGTGCCCAGGGTGGGAAATGGGAGGTGTCTAAATAAACCTTGAATCCTGGATAGGGTGGCTGCTATGGTGGAGATCCCAAAGTTGGACTGGGGCATCTCATCTTCTTGTAGGTGTTTAAGCCTTCCTTCCTTCCTTCCTTCCTTCATTCCTTCCTTCCTTCCTTCCTTCCTTCCTTCCAGCCCCTTTTTCCTGGGTAAAGAATGTGAAGTGAATTTCCAAAGGAAAACAGATAGTTGGTGGGCAGACCAGTATTGTCCATGACAAAATAAAAGAAACAGCCTGGGTGAACAGGTGCTGATTAGATCCCCTGTTTTCCAGGTTTAGCCAACAGTAGCATGTTAGCATGGCTCAACCTTTCTGGAGGTGGCCCTAGTTCCTGAGATGCTCCTCTTCCCCACCCTCCCTCTTCCCCACTGCATCAGGTTCATAGTGAAGTGGTGGCTGAGGTGCACCCAGAGGCAGCTGCAGACCTACAGTCCTGCTCCCTTTCCCTCTCTGGGGAAGACAGAGCTGCTCCTCTGGAGTAAAAAGGAGAGACCAAAGTCAGAGGACCTCAGGGCACCACTTGAACCTGCTAGCAAATACCCTTCCTCACCTCAGAAATAATTCCTGTCTTTTGAGTTGTTGTTTTGAACAATAAAGTATAAGAAAACTAATAGTGGTGTTTTATTTTAAACAGTTTAGCTGCCTCAACAGAAATATTATGTACAGGTGTAAGAATAAGGTGGAAGAATAATAAAGACTATGCAATTTTGAAGAAACTGCAGCACTGAAAAAAAACTCATGGCACACTAAAAGGAAATAGAAACCCAGAATATGTTCTCCTCTCCTTCATGCCAGCCCATTGTTACAGCAGTGTGACAGTAACAGTCAGGAGGGGCACTCTTAAATCACTTAATGCTGGCATATGACTACACAGTATGGTATTTCTTTTGTTGGGTATGTTATGTTTGAGTGCCTTATTTTCCTTTTCAAGTGCTTTTATGATTTTTTTTTCTCTTTTCCTTTTGTGTTCATTATTTTCCTCTGGGCTTTTATACCCACCCTGACCCAAAACAAATTAAAAAGAAAGGAGGAAATAAAGAAAAACCCAAACTCCAGCAAGTTGTAAACACTGCAAACACTAAATGTAGAATTTCATTGCACAGGGTCACAGGCAGAGGTCTTTTTTTGCTTATCCTTATATTCATTGCACATATGTATTGCCCTAACTTTTGATTTCCTTCAGACAAACCCATTTGCTCAAAGAAACAAGCTGTTCAATGCATTGTGTTCTGGTGAGACCTGTCTAATTTTGGGTTTGCAGTTTTGCTGATTTAGTGCCCTTAGGAAGTATGATACATATCCATTAATGCCTCATCTGTAAAAACTTGTGCATGTACATCCTAGTCTTTCATTAACGTTAATGGTGCCCAACCCCTGAATGTACACTATGTCTCAGTACTCCACAAGTTAACCGAGTTCATGCCATAAACATCTTGTTCTCATTTCTGTAACACAGGCAAGCTTTCTTGGTGGGCAGAAGCGGAGCATGGAAGCACAAATCTGCAATATCACTGTGCACCTGAGAAGTTATTTCCAGCTCTTAAGCTGAAGAGTTTTCTGTGAGTGCAGGCATCTGCTGTTCTGTAAAATAAAATGCAATGTTTTTTGCTCCTTTTCCAAGCACCTCCTTGCGATCTTGTTAATTTAGCTGGTAGGAAACGTATTAGGCATGTTATTTTATTTACAATGTTATGGTAAGGAGATGAATGTTTGGCATCTTCCGCAGGGTGCTGCTTGCAAGAGAGCAGGATTACATTCCCAACTGAAGCGGTTTATTTAGATTATATGTGGAGATTACACTATGAAATACCTGGAGCTGAGGAAAACTTGAGAAGTTTTGAGTCACATGATACGTTTAGAAAGTTGAAATCTGTTTGTTATCAGGCTTATAGAATCTCCTATGCGATTCAGCCAAAAAATCAACTACAGTGGCAGTGCAGCACAGACACAACCATCTGCAGTGCTCCCATTTTATTGTGGGGAAGAATTTGATGTGACTGTGCCACTGAGAGCTTTTTTGGCACAGCACTTAGTTGTGTAATTCAGCACTTCAGCACAGGGTTTCTTTAATAAAATACTGATTCTACAGGGGCAAGAAAACTTCCTCGGCTTGAATAACATTGCCCTGATGAGCAATTGGAATACAGTTTTCTTAATCCTGCTTCATCTCTGCAGAAATCACTTTTTGATTGAGGTCAAACTTTTGCTTTGGCAAGTCACACAGGCTCTCATTAGGCTCTGATTGCATACATATGAGTGTCCAAAATGCACAGTAGGAGAAGGGTCAAGGATACAAAGGCTGTTGTTTTTCTTCTTTTCCCCAATGCACCCAGCATGTGGAAAATATTTATCAACCTTCGGTCTGTGTCCCTGAAGCTTCACTCTTGATACGCCTTTTTAAGTGTCCCCCAAGGAATCCTGTTAAACTTGGATCCACACATCCATGAACTGGTGTGTGACTACTATTATTTTTAAAATGAAACGGGTGGCAAGATGACAGTGACTCAGAAATGTCAAATCTCTTCATACTTCAATATGTTTATGTCAAGGGTAACCACAACATATGTGAATATCTGACATGCATTTAATTGCTGCAAATAAGGATGCTCTTTAGACACAGGCTATTGTTACTGAGGACTAAAAGCGTTGACAGTTGCAGTAGATATTTTGGGACTGAAGCTCTGTAGCTGAGGGTAAGGAAAGAAAGAACACTCTGTGTTAGTATATGGGTCCGTGGCATCCACTTTGTTACATGAACACCAATACATGTGATCTACTAAATATGTAGCGAAGCCACAGATGAAACCGTAAAAGCCAACTAGATGTGTTTGGCTTGGCTTGGCCTGGTCACACAAGCTACTGGGAGGAGAAGAACATATGGGAACAAGCAATGGAGATATTTCTCAGTCTTTAAACTCTGCAGCTACAGAGGCATGCTATGCAAGGTGTTCACATCAAAACCAGTGAGAAATGCAATCCTCGCCTTTCTCTAACTAAGGCTGACAAAAGAGCTACATTTTACCTTATTAAGTGTAATTGTTACCAGATAGGCTTTATGTGTTTAAATGAGGTCTGCTTATTTTCCAAATGGCAACTGTTCTTTCTATACTATTATACTGGTTTTAGCTTCTTGGCTATTCTGTTACTGTTGCCATTTTTCTTTCTCCTTCACTCTTTTCTTCCTTTTTTTTTTTTTTTTTTTTTGGTATTATTTAACGGAATTTAACAGGATTTTATTTTATCTTTAAAACTCAAGATATTTGAAATAATAAACATTATGCTTTTTCTCATTTAGAAGGGCATTTTCAATTCCTATTTGCTATAAGATTTTCTGTTCTATTTTCCTTTATAGATCTTATACTAGTGTGTAGCATGGATGGGCTCATACTTCTGAAAGTAATGCAGCTTCTCTGTTCCTTTATTCAAATTGAAGACTCCAGCAACAACTCGCTTATAGAGCAGTCCAACTGTTGTGGTACTGGTAGCCAAGACATGCTATAATTTCAAGTGGAAATAGAGTGCCGCAGGTTTTCCTCACAATTTCTTTCCACAGAATGATTTTGAGGCAAATCATAGTAAATAAAAAAGCACACGTTGTTAGTGAGTTGATCCTGACTTAGCACATGGAATACAAGCTGTCATACATGTGTGATGTAAAGAAACCTTACACTTGTCCTTGTTGAACTTCATAAGGTTCTTGTTAGCCCACTCCTCCAGCCTATCCAGATCAATCTGCAGGGTGGCTCTCCCTTTCAAAGTGTTCACTTTGCCACTCAGTTTGGTATCGGCAGGCTTGGTCGGGGTACACTTGATCCCATCTGCCAGATCATTTATAAAGATATTAAACAGTGTTGGGCCCAATATCGATCCCTGGGGGATACCAGTAGTGATAGGTTGCCAGCTGGGAAAGGAACTATTCACTACCACCCTCTGGGGGCAGCCACTCAGCCAGTTCCCCACCCATCACAGAGACCACTTGTCTAGACCATAAAGTGTCAGTTTCCCTATCAGGAGGCTATGGGGAGCCATATTGAAAGCCCTGAAGAAATCCAGGTACATAATGTCCACTGCCCACCCCACATCATCAACTGAGAAGATTACTTTGTCGTAGAAGGTGATCAGGTTTGTCGAGCAAATTTGTCCCTGGTGAATCCATGCTGGCTTTTCCTAGTCATGTGTTTCACTTGACTTGTGACAGCTCCCAGGAGGATTCACTCCATAACCTCCCCAGGGACCGAAATAAGACTGATGGGCCTAGAATTTCCTGGATCCTCCTTTGAGCCCTTCTTGTAGATGGAGGTGACAAAAGGAAAAGTTATTTTGCTTCAATACAGTTCTGTTTGCAAAGCATCACTTTGATTTGCAGCTAGTAAACCTTGAATGCCAGGCTGCTTCAAAATCTCATAACCTCTGTGAATCAGACTGTTGAGACTGGGAGGGTTTGTAATACACACTAACTAGAGGGTTGCATACTCCAAGGTTGCTCATTCAAGTATGTGGGACCACAGCAGCCTGAGCCTGGGATTGCTCCCAGTTTATGTATCAGCTGCCCTCTTAGTTAACATATCAGAGACTCAAAGTGAACAATGCAAGTTTTAGCACCTGGGTTAAGAGCCAAGGCTCTGCAGCTGGGAGCTTTAGCGTGGATTGACAGAAGCAGAGGATTTGTAACACATACTTAATAGTGGTTACCCTGAGAACTTTGCTAAAGTCTACCTTTTAAAAAAAGAGTGCAAATATCCATGTAGAGGATTTTTAGGTGATTACCATTTTCATATAAAATCATTTCTTAATAATAGAAAAGCTTTTTTTTTTTTTTTTTTTTTTTTCCCTTCAGAATTCAGATTCAGCAAAACAGTTAATACTCATACTTAGCACTAAGTATAGTGTTACTTGATGGACAAAGCGAATGGGCTTGAATATGCCTTTTGGTGGTCATTAAAGGATTTCTTTAAATCAGAGCCTTTAGCTGAGTGGGATTATCAAGGTGGATTATGTTAGACATCTTTCTTTCATACAGTCCATAAGGGTTTTCATGCTATAATTCCACTGGATAGTGACCCTGTTTTTGAATACTGTAGGAAAAATATGTATTAAAAAAAATTCACAAGTGGGTGACACACACAGGTAAATCCATGAATAAGAGCCTATATTACTGAAATTGATAAGCTGTGTTCTGTATTTCTATTTGGCAGACTAGAAAATTAAATGAGCACTACAGTGCATTTAGCTATTATAGGAAATAATGTAATTTTTTCCATGGAATACCTGCTTTTCTAATTTAATTTCTCAATCTACATATATGCAAATGCAAGTTGGCAGGTACTTTAGCCAGGATTCGTTTTTACAGGCCTACTTTTTTGAATCAAATCTGAATACTTGGTCCTTGAAGTAATTTGTTTATTTCCACTGGATGTCATATTATGATTTATGAGATTGGCTCTACTCAGATGGGATTTTGCACCTTCTTCTGGGGGATTAGCAGACTCCACTTCAGAAGAATCTTAGTAATTCAAGCCAAATATCCATTGCTCAATATGCATTGCTTTTACATTCTCTTGGGTCACCTGAAACAATCCTGGACTAAAGGAGGTAGATTCCTAAAACCAGTGTCCATCAGATGGCTTCTCTTGGGAAAACGTTTGTGGAATTGTCTGAGTTTTATCAATGTCATGTCTTGGTTTTGTGGACACATTACTGAAAATAGGTGGACTGAGAGATGCTATACATATTCTAAAATACATGCTCAGAAAAAGGAAGGGAGCCTCAGCTTTTCTGTGTATGACCACACTTTATTGTTTCTGTTGCTGTACTCCTTTTACTGCCTACTATGGAGCTAATTTATCTGTAAACAAGGTGGAACCAGAGCAAATAGTCTTCTGAGTATTTTGCTTCTGAGTTGTCTCTCATGTTCCATTTGTAGATGCTGTGGTGATGAGTTTGATTAAAGTAGGTCTCCACCTGGACATTTCCCTTTGATTGATCCTTCCTTCCTTTGGGATCCTTGAATACAGTCTTCTTTTAAATCTGAAGTTTTCTTTCATTGCTAGGCATCTTTTGTTGTGCTTCATGTAATGATTAAGCCATCCAACTGACTTATAGCACTATTCATAGCAAATTAACCTTTCTTGAGGTTAATGAAAGCTGTATTACTTTCCATGCTGGAGCTCTTTGTGTGCATGTCTTCCTTTATGGGTTATATTTGAGTGTGGCTTTGTTGAAACACTGCCACAATTCTGGTAGTTCTGGATTACTCCATCCCCAGCTGGTTGTGACTTTCCTTGGTTTCAAGCTTAACATATAATGTAAACACAGTCTGTACCTACATCATGATGTATGTCTTGAATAACCAATCTGTTCTCATGTGGATAACACCTTTAAATGCTGTCAGAAACATTTGATGAGAGCAGAGGAAGTAGAAGAAAATTGAGTTTCTGCTCTATGTATTTGTCTGACTTGAAGAAAAGTTCAATAAATCTAAGGAACAATGCAAATTGTCAAATGCAATGAATCAGTTTTACTGAACTGATATAACTTCTGCTGTTCATTTATTCAGAGCCAACAAATTCCATTTCATACATAATCAGAGAATTATCAGTAGCTTGGGCACTACAAATATTTCAAGATTTCAGGATTTTTCAGAATACATTTCCTTAAAATATTAGTATTTTCTAACAACCATCATACGCAATGTAGACTCCTATGTTTGGCGAGCTGAGTCTGCTGAAGTCACTTCCATAAGATCCAAGGACAGAAATGCTCACTTAAGGATTGCATTTTTTCAGGAGTGAATAAAAAGGACTTTGTCTCAGAATTAATTTATTATCTATGCAACCAACAGCATGACTACTTCTTCTTCAGACCAAACTATATTTGGGCTATGTTATTGTTCTGCTGTTGTTTTCTGGTTGTTTGGTCTAGGGATTTTTTCAGTTTCTCTTCTTTTTGTCTGGGAAAGTATCTGTCTCCCAAAAGAAGCACTCTGCACAAGGTGAATACCTGCTTTTTGCATGAAAGAGAATGTTTTGTTTCTGTGCATCCCAAATACCATATGGTTTTAGTGCTAAATAAGTGTATTTGCCTGTATGTGCATGTATATGTGCATGTGTCAGTGTATACACACATGCAAACATACACGCACAAATGTACTCTGTAACCTGAGTATCCTGGTTTGAGTCTCTGCTCCACTTATTGCTTGGGGATTTTTTGTTTTGTTTTACATTTTGGCAAAGACATAGCATTTAGTTCTGCGGCAACTGAAACTGAGTTCAGACGGGAAGAAATGAGACTTTCCATGAGAATCTACAAGAAATGTGTCACCTGTAGTCACTTAGGAATCTGGTAGCTGCCCTATCCATACATAGGCTGGACCTCACCTCTGCAGGGATTCTCTCACCCTTTCTGTGGCAGCGTTAAAAATAATTCCTCAGGATTTTTTTCCAGATATGTATTTGAGAAACCCCGGGCTTGATTTGAGGGGTGAGTTTGGAATTTCTGAGCAGCAAGTGTAGTGTGACAGAAAAATTATGTCCCAGATATAAAGGTATCCAGACTTCTCCAGCAGGCAGCAGACCACCTATGTGGCAGACTTGAGATTCCTCCAGAGCCACTAGTTGAATTTTCTGTGTGTGTGCCAAGGGAAAAACACCGAAAGTGTATTTTCTATAACCGCACATTAGGGTCTTCTGCGCACTGCCCAAAGTGAAGGGATGATGCCCAGCAAACAAAATTAATTACATATCCTAGTGATGCTCAAGAAAATGTTATTTAGCGGCAGTTTGCCACCAGAAATGCAACTGTGTGAATGGATATGAAGTCATGCACAATGTAACACTGTAGGATACTCTCTCAGCATTTCTACTTGTAATGTACTTTAGTCAAGACTCTAAAACAACAAGGGATTTTCCCCCCACAACTTCTCTGTTTGTGTGTTTCTATTTGTGATCCAACTGAATTATTGGTGCATGCAAAAGGCATCTACAAAGGCAAAACAGTAGGCTGTGATCTCCAAGTACCTGGTACACTTGCGGAATCTGAAACACATGTTCTGAGCTTTGGCATTAACAGAAATGAAAGCATAATTTTTACGTATATTAAACATTCCCCCAGACTTCAAAATACATGTTACAGTCTATGCCAACTCACCTGAGGGCAAAGGGTTCCACAGGTCTTTGGAACTTGCCTAATTTTGATAAAAAACTGTGCGTACACCTTCACTGTTCTGTGAGTGGATGTTACAACAGTATCTTGACCATCATGATATAATTTATGTTAGGATGAAACGTCTGTAATATTTTGTAATGATATTAATCTACAAAAGAAAGACAATTTTATATATACATATGAAATACAGGCTATATGCAACAGCCAATAAACTTGGCTGATATTATTAAATGGCAAAAAGTCTGCAGTATGGTAGATTTCATCTTGTTTGATATTTACAAATCACATACCTTCAAATTATTGTAGCTATAAACATGTAAGTTGATCCAATTAAAATAGGAACCAACTTGGAACCTAAGTCTTTTCCTTGAACCAATATTAACATTTGTTAAGTTAAAAAAAATTTTGAACCACACAATCTGTTTTCCTCAAGCCTTTGACTTGGCCTTCCTGACCCCAGACTTCCACTTTTCCACTGCCTTTCAGCAGTGTACTGACTTTCACCTCTTTTGAGTGATGTCCAATGGGTTTTCCTCAGTTTCCTACTCACTGAAATCTTCGGTAGGTTTTTCTGACTGCAAAGTTTCTGCAGTTCTCCCCTTACCACCCTCTTCACTGACTCCCTTGCCTTTGGATAACCTCATAGCTGATAGATCCATCAGGATGGATGCATGTTCTTCCCTTACTCACATCTACAGCTAATGGGCTCTTTGCTTTTCTCCAATCAAGCACATACTGTAATGCCCTGTCTACATTAATCAGGAAATTCTTGACAACCCTTGAAGGTAACGTTGAGGGAGGGGAGTAGTGGGCAAGAGGAAGAGAAGATTTGGAGGGAAGTTGAGCCCAGGAAGAAGGGAGCTGTGTGGTGAAGGTGTTTTAAGATTCGTTTTATTTCTCATTATCTTACTCAGATTTGATTGGCAATAAATTAAACTAATTTCCCTAAGCCAAGTCTGGTTTGCCCTTGACAGTGAGTGATTCCTCCCTGCCCTTATCTCCACCCACAAGCCTTTCACTGTATTTTCTATCCATTTTCTTTCCCCATCCAGCTGAGGAGGGGGTGAAGGAGTGATAGAGTGGCTTTGGTGTGCACCTGACATGCAGGCAGGGTCAACCCACCGCAGACCTCTTTGGTGTCCAGCGTGAGGCATGAGGAATTCTAGATGAGGATAGTAATTGGGAGAGGCAATGTACAAGATTAAAATGTGCAAAGGAATATCATAGTAACACTTCCTAGAAGCTGAGAGATCTGGGACCTAAAAAGTTAAATTTAACTTTTAAAATTTTTTTTCTAAAATGATGGATGCAACTCTATGTTGTGCAATTACTTACATTAGCATGGTGAAGATATGTAATGTTCCCAGTCTGATGTGACACAAGAAGAATGGCAAGTGTTGTAGTTTAACCTCAGCCAGCAACTAAGTACCATGTAACCACTCACTCCCCACCTCCCCAACCTGGTGGGATGAGGAGAAGAATCAGAAAAAGTTAAACCGCATGTGTTAAGAACAGCTTATTATTTGAAATAAAATGCAGTAATAACAACAGCAGTGAGGACAACAACAACAATAATGATAATAACAACAATAAAAATAAATAGCATTGAAAAGGAGTGAGAGAGAGGAATAGAAACCAAGGAAAACAGAAAAAAAAAACCTCCAACCAAACAAAACAAATGATGCACAATGTGATTGCTCACTACCCTCTGACTGAATCCCATCCTGTCCCAGCCAACTCCCCCAGTTTATATACGGAGAATGACGTGCTGTAGCACGGAGTATCCCTTTGACTAGTCTGGGACAGCTGTTCTGGCTCTGCTCCCTCCGTCTTCTAGTACACTTGCTTACTGGCAGAGCATGGGAAACTGAAAAGTCCTTGATTTAGGATAAGCGCTACTTAGCAACAACTAAAACATCAGTGTTTTATCAACAGTATTCTCCTATTAAATCAAAAACCCAGCACAGTACCTGCTACCAAGAAGAAAATTAATTCTATTCCAGCCAACCCAGGTGAGCAGGATACCTGTAACCTAAGCAAAATGCACCCCCAGTGTAAGACTTCTCATAGGATTGTAGGATTTTTGTCCTCTATCATCAGATATTTTCTTTGACTAGCATCTAGTCACAGATTTTTATAATGCACTGTACAGTGTTTAAGATAAGGTTGGTGGGATTTTGGCTGGTTGGTTGGTTGTTTTTCCTTTTTTGAGCAAATCTGCCATTACTAGAGTTAAATCAGGACTGAGTAAAGATGAAACCATGATCTTATGTACAATATACAGAGCCTCTATGTGCATACACAGGCATAAACAGTGCTGCAGTGGTTCTGAGAAACTAACTTTTAGTGGTAACCCTTGGGTAATGTATCCATGTACCCTACAAACCACAGCTGAAGTCCTCACCAAGAAGCTCCTGACTTGGACTAGGAGGCGGGGTTTGGAAAGGTGATATAAAGCTGACTTTGTTTCCTGTGGTGACTAGGCCAGTTCCCCAATTTAAGTTAGAAGACCATGAGTAAACAATGATATAATGTATTTGGCAAACACCTGGTGCTAGGAATGAAACAAGAATACCGGCCTAGTGTCCCTATCAGAGCTTCCTCCTGCCATCCTCCATTTCCACAGCCTTATGTGCTGGGACCCTCCAGACCATGGGCCTTGGGGCATTTACCTGGCTCCCACATCCAGACCTACATCCTTGTGAACTGGATTGTGTTTTGCTGCTGTTTAGAACTGTAACCTTGGAAAATAACATTAGAATGTTTACAGTTGCCAATAAACCATCAAGGTTCTTCTTATGTGTCATCTTAATAGAAATGCAGCCCATAATCTTTAGTGAATATTTTCTCATATGATCCCTGTTAGATAGGGAAGTATGGACTAGGAAGAGAGAGATCAGTTAACGGTAGCCATTTAAAAGTTAGCTATCAAGCCTAAGCAATACATCTGAGCTCACTCTTTAGGCAGGACAAAGGGAGAAAGAAATATGGACTAACTAAAGACAAATGGAGTAACTCTGATGATAAGGTGGATCACCACCCTGTTGCACCTATAGGAACCCTGGGTGTCTAGTGTGGCACCTGCCCTTTAGACAGTTAAAGCAAGAGGAATTAATTTCCAAACAGTTTAATAAGTTACCTTGGGAAGCATGTGAAATTAGGCTAGGTTTCCCAATATAAAGGCTAGAGTCTTAACTCTCTATTTTATCTATGTTCACATGGGTCTTCTCAGGCCATTGTAAGGGTGATCTGTGCTAGTAATGCAGCACAAACCAGCTGCACAACAGCACTATCTGGTATTGATATCTACCTCTGATTTTGCACATAGAAATCATGTAGACACACAAATACAGATGCACATACACTTTTGGAGCACAAAGGAAAAAAGGATTTTAACTCTGCAGTTTCAAAGAAAATTGCAGAAATTACAAAAATACATTAAAAAGCAGAGAGGACTTAAACCTCCAAACTTCTCTGCTAGACATGATCAGCAGGCATTTCATTTGTCAGTAACTCGTTCTGAATTGTTGATCTATTCAGACCTTGCTCTGATGCCCTGCTCTGTAACTACAGCATGCAGGATTAATATCCTCACTAACTGTTGCGCATTTGGCAATATGCTCTTGCCCAATTTTTACTGCCCCCCTAAGGAAATAAGAGCACTGTGTATTCTAGGAAAAAAACACACTTTTAAAATATTCATATTTCCATGGTTGTGTGTGTCTGTTGTGTAAGTTTTCCTTGGTGGCAGTGAACAAAGTACTCTTCTGTGGAGCAGGCTCTCCTGTCTCCTCCAGCAGACTCAGTGTCTGTACAGGGAATTCCTGTTCCTGGCCCAAACCCACAGGCCCTCGGCACTAGAGGACAAGGTCGGCCATTTCACACTCCCTCTTTCTCTTGGCCTGATAGCTGATCTGCGTCCTGGAGAAATGGGCTCGGAAAGACAAAAAGAGGGGGGCTGAGGCGAAGGAAAGAGAGAGCACATGTATGTACTTCCAACTCGTCCTGGGAACTTCAGCAAACGTTTCCTCCCTAATGCAAGTTTGTTCAACTTTTGCAGAAGTCCTGATAGTCTCTGACTTACTGTGCTCCTGATTTAAATGAATTAGTGGTACCTGGCTGAGTTGTTTTGCCAGCACTGTGACAGCACCATCCAAGCCTCATTTCACACCTTCCATCTTCCATCCTGCCCATGAGGGCTTTTTTTTTTAACTTACAGTAGCAGTGACTGAGCAGCAGCATCCACTGCTAGGCAAAAGGCTGCCTACAGAGAGAGAGCTTCCTTTGTTCAGACCTCAGTCAAAGGATCCACGGAGCATACTTCGTGGCTACTTATGGTCAGGGAAGTATGCATATTTTTTCAAAGTTGTGCACTTTCAAGACAGGTAATTGTGTAACCTTAGCTGCACTCTTTTTTTCCCTTTCCCCTAAGGCTGGAGTGACACCTTGCATTCCAGCTGGTGCTGAGGGCACGGCGTAGCTGCACTGCACCACAATCAGCTTCAGTCCAGCTCATGATCTCCTGTCCTTCACTGAGAAGGATGGTATCAGCCCTTCCAGGCTCTCCCCAGCTGCATCTCACTAGCTGATTACTCTCCCTTTCACACACAGTACAGGGTACAGTGTATGAAGTGCCTTTATTATTCTCTGCAGCTATGCTTTCCATTGAGAGCTAGGGTAATTATTCTATTTCTGTTTCAGTGTCAGGTACCACATAGTTTATGCATTTGTCTCTTCGAAAACATGTTTTGCTTTGATGTTTGCTTTTCTAATGGGGCTAGTTTGCATAATGCCTTCTGCTGCAAAAGAATGCTGAATCTACAGATGAGCTATCACTTCTCAAAGTACTGATTGCTATCAGATGGCTTGCCGAAGGCTTTGGCTGTGGCTGTGCACGCGTGTGTCTGTGCGTGTGTGCACAGCTGGGGGAGGGAGGTAGGTTAATTTCCTGTCTTTGACCAGTTTTGACATAATGCATGAGCTAAAGGAGCTAGGTCCATCAGGACATTAACATTTACCTGTTTCCCCAAAGCAGCATAACAAGATGTCTATTGGTAAGTGGGTGGTTATGTGTGTGGAAGGCGTAAGATGACAGGCAAAAGGGGAATGCATTATTTGTGACACTGATTTCTACAGTACAGTGCTCCTCACAGTATCTGCCGCGGTCTCTTTAAATGACTTTTATACCTGTAGATTTTCTCCAGTGTTCATCTTTGGTAGTGAGGATGGCTAAAATCAGATAGTTAGAGCATACAAAGCTGCATAGATCCAAAAGTCATGTCAGGGAACATGAAACTGAATAGCTGTAGGGAATGTTATGGGATAGATATAGATATATACATACACGTACATATATATGAGCAAGTGTGTGTGTATGTGAGATTTGCAGCATGTTTCTTCCTTTTCCAAAATGATATGTTACCACTCACTCAGGCTGACCTCTCCCCAGTGAAAACCCTTATCTGCTGCCGACTCACCTGACCTTGTTGCTTTTCCATGCCGGGACCTGATGCCTGACTAACTCCTAGCAGGCAGTAAGGGTGTGGGGAGGAAAAGGACTCCTCCTTTCCTTTTCTTGACAAGGAACCTGAGGTAAAGCCCACCTTTTCTCTGAAAGTGCTCTCATATACCAATGAGCAGAGCTTTAAAAATTCCCACTGGCAGCAAGCTTTAAGAATCAAATTAGACATTTTGGCCTCAATATTTTGCTTGCCAGACTGTACTCTAGATGCTCTTTATAAAATTCAGTGACTATCCTATCTATAGCATCGGATAGTTTTCTGCTTTCAGAGAAATATTCCTGCAGTCTACTTCTTTCTGAATATATTGTTTTCCACTTATCTTTGGACCAGAGAAGGGGTCCTATCTCCAGAGAAGAAACTTTCTCACAATCACAAGATTTTTGGAACTTCCTGGCTTTAGTGGGTAGAAACAATTGGAAATACCATGAGAATGATAATTAAGAATAATTTGTGCTGACATAATGCCTCCCATCCGTAGATCTGAAAAACTTGTATGAACATTAACGAATTATTCCCCTTATTACCCTGGAATATTGTTATCCCAGCTTTGCAGGGGGGTAATAAGGGCCCAATCCTGGGAAAATTCCCAGTGACTTTACTGGGAGCTGGACTGGCCTGTTAGCGGATTGCTCAAGGCCACACAGCGAGTGAGTGATAGCTTTGGGAACGGGACCCAGAGCCACAGGACTGCTTTGTTTCTTTCCAACCCTCAACTTTCTTCAGGTCTTTCATTACTTTTCTGTCTGGATGAGGTGCCTGAAGTTGAAAGCATAAGGCAACAATATAGAAGGTTCATTTACAGCGTTTCAAACCTCAGCAGAAAACTTGGCTCTGGTCTGGTCTGAGGGAGGAATTTTAGCAGGACCCAATTTTTAAAGAGGTATCTAAGTTCTCAGTTCCCACTTTTATGGGCAGGAGAGACCTAAGGCCTTTAACAAATCGATCTCTAAATAGTGACGTTGCCCCAACCAGCTGGAGTATCCCTTTGTGTGAGATTCCGGAGAAGCTGAGGAGAGCTAAACCTAGGAGAACCAAACCCTGCAAACAGGTCAGCTCCCCAAAGAGCATCCCTACCCTGAGGAGACCTCTCCCCACCCGGGTATGCCCACAGATCAAAGCCATATCTGCTGCTGCCAGGAGACACCTGCCTCACTCAAGGCAACAGCCTGCCTGCTCCCCCCACTGCAGGGTGGCCCTGGCAACCTCCCCCTCAGGCTCGTACCCTCCTCTCCTGGCCTGCCTGCTGGCCTTTTTCCCTTTCAGGCTGCGTTTTCCTACCACTTGCTTAATCTTTCTGCAGCTGGGTTGCTTTCCACCTGCTCCCTGGGTTAACCCCTTCCTTGTCATTACAAACGTTATTGCAGATGCATGTAGATGCATGCAGATGAAACGCAGATGTACGGAAGCTGAAGTCAGCACTGAGCAATGCAATACGACCTTACTAAACACCCCACTGCCAGTGAGAACAGAATAACAAGTGAGATTTCTGATTTCTGGGAAACAACTTACTTTTAATAGTTTGGGATAGTTTTAGGGTTCTGAGCTCACTAGGAGAGACCCCAGAAGGCAGGAGAAGGGCTGGCCTTCCTGGGGCTGATGCTCATACAACCCAGGGCCAGTGATCTTGCATCAGCCTAGCCCTGCTCTGGTGAAGAGCTTGTCAGGCACTGTCCTGCTCTGCTCTTTACAAGACCCCGGGCATCCAGCACATATCCAGACAGGGCTGTGGGAGACCTACCCTGCCCTTAGCAAAAGCTTGTAAAAGTAGAGACTTTCCTAATGCACCCTTATTCAGTTGAAACTGCAGAAGAGTTTTTGAGCCATTTCCATATTGAAATATTGAAAGTTCATAAACTATTATTTTTTTTTTTAATGAATGAAATTAAAAAAGAATAGCTTAAGTTTTGATTTGAGACTGTGAGCTAAAGGCAGAGGTAATGGAATAACCCTGGAGAGTCCGTATAATTGAATTCAGTAACAGCCTGCGTAGCTGTTTTTTGAAGGGTTGTAACAAAATCGCACTACCCATAGGGCAAGTACTTACACAGACTCCACAGTAGTCTCTTTCTAAAGCACTTCATACAAGGGAAAGTTGTTTAAGAGTGAGCTATGTTGCTCAGCAACACTATGTATTTAATTTTTTTTCTTTTTTAACATTTCATAGCTCATGGGACTTTAGGCACTAGAACTAATTTATAAGAAGGCTCCACTGTAGTTTTCTGAAGTTTATTTAACTGTATGAAAACATTTCCAAATAAATTATGTAATCTACAAGATATGTATGTTATTTGTGTGCTGCTTTGCTGGTATTTCTACTAAAGTACTGTTGGACAGGACTTGAGGCTGACTGAGATATCATCTGTTCATTCACTGGTTGAAATTAATATTTGGGTCATTTTACCTCTCCCCATGCTACCCACTAAGAGATAAGGAGAACCCTTTTACAATTCAGCCCATTAATTATCTTTATATGTTTTACACAGAACAAACAACAAACTGGTTGAAAAGAGCACAGGTGAAGAGTTCTTTGTAGCTCTATGAGAAAACTGCAGTTACAAATACTCAACCTGATTATAAGGATACAGTCTATCCTCTATTTCCCTCACCATTTAAATAGTAAAATAGATCTATCCCAAATAATTTCCCACTCTTACGTATCATGTTTATGGAATTACAAGAGTTATGTGGAAGTGTACGTGCCTGTGTTCACCTTTGAGCCACAGAAAAACTAATTCTCAAGGGAATTAGCCTTGATAAATACTTTTTCTTGAGAGTGACCATTAAGAAGTACAAATAAAGTCTGAGAAATGTTCCTGGCTATATATTGGTAAGGCAAGTTTTCTCCACCCAGCTCCCCCTGATCCTGGAAAGCTTCCACACCTTCTTGCCTCATTACCCATGTTCCTAGTTTCCTCATTACTTGTTCTCAACTACTGCTGGGCAAATTTTGCAGAACAGTATTCATAACATCTGTTCAAAGACAGCCCACACTCTAACTGACATGCCTCTTTAATGCGCTTTCTGTGAACAAGGGGACAAGCAAATATTTGTTCACAGAAACACTGCTGAAAGAGAAACTTCCATGGGTAACCGCTGACATCTGTAATTGCAGAAGGATTGGGCTTCTGGGGGAGATGTGGGGAAGGGAAGGTGGGTTGGTATGGTCACTTTGAAAGCACTTTGTGGGTTTGACAGTTAGGAAGCAAGATCATTGTTATGTGATGTCTGTTCATGTTTCTCAGTCAAATCCCCAAATCTTCCCTTTAGAAAGCAAATCCCGTCTCAGAGAAAAGTGTGAGAGCAATCTGTGGGTGGAAATAAATAGTAATAAACTATCTGATGAATTATCAAGAGTAACAAATGATTCGGTACCAACACAGGTCTTTCCATGAATAAGTTACAAGTGGAGTTGAAGGCTGTTCAACACAGAAAATACATTCACTTCTACTCCTATCGCTTAGAGGAGTCCCAGCATAAGGTCATCTGTAAACTGGCTGGTACCTCAGTCAAATGATCTTGTAGCTCTCATCATGAGCTATGACTGGTGATAAATTAAAGGAAGCTGTGACAGCGGCAGAAAGAATAATTTGGAGCAGGAGACAGCCACTGCAATACGAGGAGAGCTTAAAATGTGGTGTTTTCCAGGGAGCTTAGGATATGGTTAGCATTTATAAAAAAGGAGTGTTAGCTGCTTTAAAATGAGAAGGGTTATCCTTAGTAACTATATATTTGCATTTCAAAGTGGTAATTATAGGTATGTATACACACAATTAAATAGACTGCACAAAGTGAAAATAAACAAATAACCAGTGCTATTAGCCAAGCCCTATGAACATTTTCTTTGTTATAACATAAATTAGTATGTGTTCTTTGAAAGAACAACAAAATGAAATATTCCTGTTTGAGATTCTCGAGGATTATAGAAACAACAAAAAATTAAAGCTGTGAAACCCTTTGACACCGACACGTCCTCTTAATCAC
>JANHGB010063793.1:31958-104038 GCA_026283785.1 Coracopsis vasa | reverse complement strand
ATAATTGCAGAACATGTAGGAGACTGGTGATTTCTGTTTTCATGAGTCCTATGGAGTGGAACTATTGTCCTCTTTATGCAAATGTTAAATTGAAGCTCAGAAAGAGCAATTAATTTCCTCAATGTTATATAGAGAATATATAAAAAGCTAGAGTGATGCTTTCCCAAATCCAAGATCTTCAAAATGAATCTGTCATTTGTGAAAGGCTGTCAGAAATACAGAAAACAAGTAGTCCAAGATGATTACTTTCAATTTCACATAGAAACTTACGTATTTCAAAAGTGAAAAAAAAAGTAAATAACTTATTGAACTGGGAATATAGTTTCTTTGTCATATTGTACAGACTGGCATTGTTAGAAGGCTAACGTCTTAATTTCATAAGACGCACATCACAAGATAATTATTGATGAATATACTATGTATTTTAAGTAATATCCCTGACAGTTTTGTTGAGTTTTTATTATGAATTCAGGCAGATCTCTATCTGTTCATGCTAAATTGATCTCAGAAGGGCTTTGTGCAGGCATGCCAGTCCTCTTGCATGAAAACATCCTCCATCTAGAATGAAAAACTCAATTTTGAAATTTAATAGGGTGAATAATATGAACATCACTCCTAATTTGAAATAGTATGCAGTACACAGACATCAGGTATAGCATTTGTTATTTAAGAATACCGATATGTATGACAACCTCTGATATAGGAAATGCACAGCATGCCACATAAAACTAACATTAATCATACTTTGCTTTTAGGATTGCAGAAAAGAATGTATTTTCTCCATTTAATTAAATATATATTTCCCTATATAAGGGTTGCTCCAGTTTTCATTTTATAAAACCCACTTTTTTACTAGCCAAGCATATGCATTCCAATTGATAGTTTTCATGTAAAGTTATTTGCTCTAAGTCAAGTATTAATGTTTCAGCTAAAAGTATTCACTCATTTCCTCGGTAAATATTGGACAAAATATATTGAGTTATCCATGATTTTTACAAATATACAGCTTTTCCTCATATAAGCTATTACCCGTGTCACTGGAAAAAAGAGTGATATTTGACAAGGCCATGGTTCACTGTTGCTTCAACTCCTACAAAAGGCTGTCACATTTTGTAAAATGAGGGCAGGCGGGAGGGAGGAAAGGAAGAAAGAAAGGAATGAAGGAATGAATGAAGGGAGGAAGGAAGGGAGGAAAGAAGGAAGGAAGGAAGGAAGGAAAGGAAGGAAGGCAGGAAGGAAGGAGCAAAGGAAAGAAGGAAGAAAGGAAAGGAAGGAAGGAAGGAAGGAAGGAAGGAAGGAAGGAAGGAAGGAAGGAAGGAAGGAAAGAAGGAAGGAAGGAAGGAAGAAAGGAAGGAAGGAAGGAGAAAGAGAAAAAGAGAAAAAGAGAAAAAGGAAAAGCTTGTGAAATTATACTTTGTAACCAAAGAAATTATGGTCCTGCTATAATGCCTTTGATACTATTACTTTGAAGAACAGAAAAAAAAAAAATTGAGAGCCACACACAGAGCCTGGAAAACATATTTTATGCAATAACACACAGTTTCTGTGAGGCTTCTTGCAGAAAAGGAAACCCTGATTTGAAAGCAAGCAAAGTGGCTTGGTCTACTGCATGTCCTGAGGGCGTAAACAATATGAGCCCTGTTCAGAAATGGCAAATATCCTGCCAAAAAGCACAAGCAGCAGCCCTACAGCAGTCTGAAGATTGTGTTGATATCCATCGCCATTAAATTCATGTTTATCTTTATCACAAGAGATTTCATCAGCTTACACTGGTGCCCCAGCAAGGTCTGAGGGTCTCTGCAAAACACTGCTTTTGAGGTCACCCATGACCAAACACCTCCTCAGGTCAGCTGACCAACAAAATATGCTCCTTCCTCTCTCCAGTTCTGCTTCCTGCAACTCAGGCTGTTTATCAATTAAAGTGATAAATACAAATGACTTTAATAAGGCAGGCGATGTAGTAAAGCAACCTGCCGAAAGCCCGCCGTAAGAACCGCCCGCAAAGTTCAACAACTGTGAAAGAACTATTAAAAAGGACACACAAACAAGTGACCTTGACTGACAAGCGCACTTCATCCCAGCAATAAACAGCGGCGGGGCTGATAAGTGTTCATTGGCACAGAGAGTAATTACCTATCTGTCAGCGTTGCTGGTGTGTGCGAAATAGTATAAATGAAACATACATAATGTACAGCAATAATATCGGGCATGCAGAACCTAATGCATTATCATCATTCTCAGGGCTCAGGTTTATGTGGCTGCCACCACTGAGTAAATGCCTTCTAGCCATGATAATTTCATTCTAATCTCTGTTCCATATTATAATTTTCATAGCTAAAAGATACTGAGGAGCAATACGTTTCAATCAAGGGCTAAATAGAACACAACCTGTAACTGGGTATTTTATACACCTATATATATTTTTTTCTTTCAAAAAAAATTTAGTCAATTTATGAATAGACTGAAATAAGCTGCAAATTTATGGATGACAAACTCTGTCTGTAGCAATGTCACAATGTCTGGAGACAGGCTTTACATATCTTGTACAAGGGATGCCAGCTTTGTCTATCATATCTCACAAAAGAATTCAGCCCTCTGGAAGAATAAAGGTTTCTGCGTCCCTTCCTAGCACTGTATCAGACAAGGTTAACTTTTAAATTAATAAAAGAAGGGTCCTACTGAGTTAAAATAATTAAAAAAAGCTTTTAGACAATGTAGGTTATTATTTTAAAGGATGTTTAAAATTCCATTTTATTACATAACCTTCACAGCTAGACCACCACTGCAGTGAACAAATCTGCCTGCTTCCCCATTAATATATATTCTACAATAAAGCCTTTGTATATTTTGAAATTATTTTGGGAATGTTTACGAAGAGGCAGGACAGTGATTTAGAGGTGTGTTCAGCCTCCCCTCCCCATCTTGCCAGGAAAAGGGAGAGAGAATAGCGCTCGCTGCTTTATCAAAATCTATTTGACTGGATTTTAGTGTTGGGGTAAAAGCGCAGTAAAACATGCACTGGAGCCTGTGTGGCACTAGCCGCCCGCCTGACAAACTGTTGCACTGCTGCTGGCCGCCCTCTGCAAAGCAGGGGGGATGCACAGACCTAATGCACTGGTGCTCAAGAAGCCTCAAAATGGGGCTTCAGCTGAGCAGGAGTGCTTCACCTGACTGTACTCCAGGGGGAAAAGTGGTGCCCTTGGGAATGCATTGGGATTAGGGTGACTCCCTGGGGAAGAAGCAGGGAGCTGGCCCTTGCTAGGTGGAGGAGACGGAGGGAGATGGATGGCCAAGCAAGCCAGAGACAGCCTGCTCTGCTCAGGGCCCCACTGTGGCCCCCATCCCAGCAGGCTCCCACCCTATCTCAAAGATTTTCCATGCACCTACACTTGCCTTGGCCAGCCTCACATGTGCTCGGATGCATTACATCAACACCCTTCCTCATCAGATAAGCAACACACGTCTGGGAAGATAGGCAATGTGGAAGCTCAGTGATTACAATGAGCAGGGGTGGGAGGTTTATGCAAACCTTCATTTCAATATCCATCAGCAGCCTGTCTCATCATTAGCTTTTTTGACCTTTCATCTGCAAGAAACTCAACTTTCTCCCAAGGCTTACCTGAACCCAGCCCTGGTTTGCCCAAATCTCCCTGGCAGCACCCATAGCTGCAGGCAGAGCTTCTGCCGGTCGTCTTTGGAAAGCAGCCTGCGTTTGCAGACAGATTTCATGAGCAACCCCTCCGACAAACCCAGACGAAGCTTCAAGTGGTAAGGAAACCTGAAAGCCGGCATGTTTTGCCTGGCTAGGAGTTTCACTAGAGAAATTTCACATGGCTCTAAATATAACTCAACAGCAATATTTATTTTATTTCAATGTCTCAGAACATTGCATTTGACGGAAGACAACAGACTGGAAAATTGCTTATACAAAATGCAAGAGGTAGGTGCAGTATTTTCTGGCATGTGGCACTGCTCTGCACTTTGTTGACACCCCTATGGCTGCAGCCACTCCTTACCCCTGTTCCAGCACCTTCCCGCTCTCTGCTTTCTGACACAAGTCCTTACATGATTGTGTTTCAAATAATTATCCATGTCCCAGGGGATGAGCAGACACGGGGCAGCATTTTGGCTGCTGACAGTTGTATTTTTACCATATGCCTATGTCTGAAAGTCAGGACGGTGAAACTTTCTACTGAAGTCAGAGTTGGATCCAAGGATGGACATAACAAGAATATATCATGAACTCAGCCCATAAGCACCATGCTGGTGATCTGCCTTACAAATTTGACAACATGTTACCTATACAGAATTATTATACATTTATTGTGAGGTAAAAAACAGAACAAAAATGCCCAAGGCAGGTTTCCGTGTTCACTTTACAGGATTAGAAGTGTGGCCAAAAACCTCTTAAGCCACTACTTCCAGATTTGCAGTCAGGATGAGTCTTAGAGGAACAAGAATATAGAAACAAAGGGCTTTGCCTTCGCCTTTTTTGTCTGTTTTCAACAAAACGTATCTGACTCTTGGAGGAAGCTTTCTTCTCTGAGAAAGAGGTGAAAATCATATTGTTTTCTCTTTTTTAGCCCAGCTCAGTATGCTGGAGTGAGCAGAACAAACCCAGAGCTATTCTGTCCCATTTGCATCAGTCTGCTAAGCCGAACGAGCATCCTAACTGGAATACAAAACCCCTCTTCGCGATGCTTGCTGACATCCAGATGGTATACAAAATTTAGTGCCTTACTTCTGAGCACTGCTTGCAGGTGCAATAAAAAGGAAATACAGCGATCTTAAAGTCAGCAAGAGGCAGGGTCCCCAAGAGCTACCGCCCCAGCAGAACCCTCCTCTTTGCAGACTGTGCATCAATCCCATAAAAAGCCAAATCATTCAGAAAGCAAAAACTTCTGGGACTCAATACACCCCATCCCAGGCTGCTGGGGACTGTCCTCCAAATATCCTCCAGTCCTCCTTCATTTCTTTTTCAATCCCCCCTAGATAGGACACCATTTAAACGTGATGTGCATACCCCTGCAATAGCTGGTGCCTAAAGGATAAAAGGCTTATTACACTTCCAGCTTAATCCCCTAACAAGCTGAAACAGCATGTGCCATAGTCCTAGAGGCCCAGGGCTGGATGGGTGATCATCACCTATGTAGGAAGTTGTTGCTACAATGGCAAGCAGCACATTCCTATTGGCCTTCTGAAAATACAAAGAAAACAAATTCAAAGAATGACACTTTACATCTCAAATTAAAGGTACATTTTTTTTATTAAGCATAATGTTAGGAAGTATCAGAATTAAAGCCACCCTTCATCACAGGATACCATCCCCTTCCTTTTCACATGTTACACCACCAGCTGCAGGCTTGTGTATGTTCTTCCACAGCCTCAGTGTATCATAAGGCCTGAACTTAAGCAGGCTTGAAGCATTTAGAGTTGGCATAGGTTTAAAAGGGTTTGGAGATGCAGTATGTCTGGCAGTAAAACAACATGGCTTGGAGATGAGGCAGAAGGCTAGGAGTTAGTTAGGAGGTCTTATGCTGTCATCTTTGCTCCATCAGTGGTTCACCACATAGAAATGAGTTGCCTGAAACTATTTCAGTTTTCCCATCTGTAAAATAGGACTAGTAACAATCTTATATCTCCCAAAGGAATCGTAAGGATTAATTAAATTCACATTTAATGGTCTCTAAAATATTCTACTGAAAAGTATGAAAAAACTCCAGCTAAGTCTGAGTTGTTTCAGTTGCTAATGCAGTGAGGCACATTTCCAAGAAGTTCTTAAACCATCCTCACCTCCTTTCTATCACAAACCAAGTAACTACCTGAAGAATAAGAAATCAGAAGGCTATCACGTGGTAATAAAAAGCTCATTATTGCTTATCACACTGGATATAACCCTCAGGACTGTCTTGGAATGAAGAGAGCCAGGAGGACCTTGGGAGGCTCATGGTGTCCTTAGAACTGTTAGCCCTGCTGAGTCCTGCAAGTGCTCAATGTGACGTAAAAGGGGAAGCACCATGCATGAGCTGAAGGTGTAGTTAAGAGGTGACAACTTGAAAGTCCAGATAGGAAAAGCTGTAAAGGTACTCTGACCTGTACCCTTACAGGAAACGGATGCCAGGAGTTAGGCAATTCTGGCTCTTCATATTTAAGATAGAATATTCAAACTGCGGTGGGTTTTTTCCCTGTTAAAAATAAATATTCTTAGCTGTTCCACTCCCCAACCCCAATATGTGAAAAAAACCCAAGAAAAAGCAATAGAGAAGGAGCCTGCTGTCCTTTGCTGTTCCTCTTCCCAAACAGAGGCTCTTCCCAATACACAGCCCAAGCACAAAATACGACTCTTTGTTATAATGCAGTACATTAGTAGCTTCCCCCCAAGCCTAATGATGACAGAAGGATTCTACTGGTTTTATTTAACTATCATTAAATTCTCCAACTGTTAGTATTGCAGAAACAAAAAAAAGTCCAATTAAGATTTGGAATCCCCTGTAGTAGGTGCCTTCATACCTGCCTCTAATGTCTTTTTGTGTTACTGTCAAACACTGAATTTCACCCAGTATAAATTTTCGTGTTGGAAAACACTGGCATCCTCCCTCCTAAACAGCCTTGTCAGAGAGTGGACTAAGGCAAATTACAATGAAGCCAAGAATATGCCTATTCTGGCTATATACTTATTTAAAGTCAAGGACATTTTAAAGAGCAGCTCCGAGCTACTGTAGAGATGCCAGCCTATGATATTTTGTGAAGTATGTCTATGAAATAAATAAAAATAAAAAACCCCCAACATGTAAATAATCTGTCAGAGATGTTACCCATTACACAATAACCCTGAAAACTGCTGTATATCCTACCTGTTCTTCTGAAAATAAAATATAATGCATTACAATTTAAATGGTCTAATATGCTTTATCCACCACCAGAGATGAATTATTTAAGAAATTACAAATTGGTAGTTTTTTCACTAGGTGCTTCATACTGACATATGAAATAGTTCCTTCTCCTGAAGTAAACTGAGTTACTCCAATGAGCAAGTGTGGCACATCTGGGGTTTTATTTACAAATATTTATGCTTCTCTAATTCTCTAAAAGGTCCTTTTCTTGTCCATAAAGGCTGTCTTATGCAGCTTTCAGAACCGTATGAATTCCTGACTGACTAGTGAGATGTTATTTTTCTTCCAGAAAAGAATGATTAATAAAATATTGCCTCAGCAATGAGAGATTATAATACATTTCTAAAATAAAATAAATACATAAAATGATGTTTATTTCACACAGAGATACCTACTGAAAGTTGTATCTCATGTTATCTAGGATATAGGCGTTGTGTCACCTATACCATGCACCAGATCATAATCGCAACAATGAAAAACACCAGAGCTTTTCTCCCAATTTTTTATGCAACGTTATTTAGATCTTTGTAACTTTCTGATAGAAGAAGACCGTATGCCACAACCAAACATATACACAAAATGTCTGAGTTATGGAGCGTGAGAGAAACATAAACATTGGGCTGTTTCACTTTTATGAATTTATGACTTGGTATCATTTGAATGTATGGTTTATGGTTGGATTTCTGAAAAAGGCCTCACATGATCTCTCATTTCACATCCACAGCTTAACAGTGTTAAATTCAAATCTGCACCCATAGTATGTGGAGAAGTAGGGTTATCTTATCAATGTAGCTGGCTGAGCTTTCAGAGCATATGTTGTACTGAACATCCAAATGACATTAGTTATATCCAAGTCTAGCTATTATGTAAAATGGAAAGATTAAGGGTTTAAGGTTTTAAAAAACATACAATTCCCTTCCTTAGTATTTTTATCATAAAAAAGACTATTTGTACACACATACGTATATGAATTCTTCTTATATAAATAAGAGAATAAAGAGCTTACATATCCCTATAAGAATGCCCATACTAAACCAGTTCCATTAATTACAATAGCTATGTTCTGAAACATTTTAATTCAATCAGGACAAAGCTCTTCTTATAAAAATTATAATTAATGTTGAAAATATATCAGTTTTGTAAATTCACAACACAATAATCCCACACTGAAATAAAAAATATTGAAAATGGTTTACAACTGAAGAGAGGCACACACAAGAAACCATGCCCTAGTAAGGATATAGTTTAAATCACTTGGTTTTTATCAGCTTGCAGCTTGGCATGAGTTTGAACTTGTGGCTGGAGGTGAAAGATCTCAGTACTAATTTACTACATCACTGAAATGCCTCCTAATCCCTTCTGTGACTCTAAATTAATTTAAATATTTCTTTGCAGGTTTTTTCTCCTGCATTCGAACACATTCAACAACAACTTTTACTAATACTGAAGATTCTTGTTCTTTCTTTTCTTCTCTGTAAGCAAAATGAATCTGAACAGATGCATCCGAATCCAGTGTGGCGCAGCAGTTCACATCTGCAGGTTACTAGGAGCACCTTTCCTTCAAGTGTTTATGTATAGTTTGCATTTACTCCCTGTTTCAAAACCTTTGAAACACTTGCACAGCATTCATAGAAGACAGCCTCTTCTCCTCTAAATGTCAACCACTCCTGACAGCTCTGCCCCTCAGGAACTCTGAATCCTGAAGGATGAATTGTGCGCCCTCAGAACAGGGCTCCTTCAATAGCCAGCTTCCTCCAAAACAAGCCTAACATGCAACCTGTGAGCATTCACACTAAGTGAAAAAAATAAAGTGGAGCCTTCTGCTTTACAGAGAACTATCAGGGGGTAATTTTTTCTTAAGATGCAAAATAGATTTATTTTTATTTATCTATTTTATTTAAAGAAGTACACATCTCTCTATATATGTATATACAATATATACATTTATCTATACATGTATATATAAATCATATAAAACATTTAATCCAGTCTGCCTTCAGTATACCTTTTTCCATAAACTTCTATCTGTGGCCCATTTTGATATCAGATTTTATTTAATAGAAACATAGAATCACAAAATGGTTAGGGTTGTTTGAGATGAGGACTGAATTCAGTTGGGGATATCATGATTACACTGAAGTCAAAAGGAATGCCTTCAAAAAGTATGCAAGTTCTTGGCTTCCAAGGACATTTGTTCTTTTGAAGAAAAATGGCACTGGAAACTGCACATGAGATGTTACTGCAACAAAGGGCAGAGGCACCTCAAAAGTCTTCTGGACCTTCAGTTTAATCCAGCACAGTCACTTCTCTGAGCCAGCAAATGCTCACAATGCTGAAGAAAGGCAATTTTAGTCCATGGGGTTGTTGTTAAACAGCTGAACCTGGAGAGAAGCTGGGACTCCCAGGCACTGCTTGGGACTATCCCCCACTACAAGTGCAGAAGAAAACAGATTGTTTATTCACTGGGCCACCCAGTTAGCAGAAATGAAAAGAGTGGTATTTGTGAGTTAAGGCAGGATGGGCTAATTTACCACTGATGTTCTGCTGATTTACACTGTCTGATGTCAAAGGAGCTCTGATAACTTTCAGCAACAGAGGCCCTTGTCCCATTTATCTAAAAGCTTTCTGCACCTGAATTTTGTGCACACTCATCTCAATTGCATATCTACGTGACCGTGTAATGGGTCTAAAGCAATCTCAGATACATTTGTTCAATGTGCATACCTTACACAAAACACACAGAGCAACAGAGAGGTGATACACGCTAAAGCTCCTCCTCTTACTAAGCCTTCCCAAAAAAGTAATGTGGCCATTAGTGGTTTCAAAAAACATGGCATATTCATCAGATTTAGGAAATTCAAAAGCTTTGTAGATAATATGCAGCTTCTCTTTTTCTTCTTACCTTATGTTGAAAATCCCCCCCTCCCCAGATTTCATCACTTGCAGCACAAAATTATGATGACACAAGACCATCAACATCATCATCATCTTAAAGGTAAAAACCACATCTATCATAACCAACAGCACGTCGCTGAGGTCCCTCTGATAAAGAAAGAAATTAGGCCTCCACACTGGGAATACAGTGCCTGTCTAATCTTTCTTCCTCTGTTGCTGTGTCAAGAGGCAGATCTTTCCAACATACTCATTGGACTCAAAGCTATTGCAGGAAGCTTTAAAATGAGATATATGGGCCACTCTGCTCAGCTTCTCTGAAGTCTTTAGGGCCTTGTGTGCCTGCCAGATTACAATTTGCCTCTGGCAAAGAGGCCATTATTTTTTTGAGTCAAGACTAAAATCTGTGTATAAGAAACTACTAATTTTCTAGGTAACTCCTTCGGCAATGCTTACCTCTTCACACAAAGTCTGGAGTATCAATCAGAAGAAAAATTAGAAAAAGAACCCTAACCATCAATTAAAGATTTTGGGATTTCTCTTTCCTATCCATATGAGGTTCAAAGGGAAGTCAACTTTAAATGCAGTCAATTGAGAGCATGATTTAAAAGCAGCTTCAGGGGCCAGACCTGCCCTCAAGCCAGTTTACCAGTTCTGTGGGTTTGCAATCAGATTTGTGTGTTTTTGTTAAAAAAACCTGAACTCAACCTTCCTTCTGTATCAAAGGCACAAACAAACAAATGTCAAATCTGACTAATGCCCCACTGGTTGCAACAGGCTTTGGATTCATTCTCACCATTTCCTTCAGGGAAACAGTGTACCAATTTATAAACAAAGTACTATAAAATATAAGCAAATGGAGAAAAAAAAATATCTTTTTTTCCCAGATAGTAAACTGGCTTGGAATAATAACATAAATGCAGCTTAAATTGTTGGTGTCCTTTATTTTTGTCTTCAATAGTCCTGCATATTTAATGAAGGTTTTATCTACTCTTACTTCATAAGCTCAGAATGAATTTTTCTGACTTTGAAATTTACAGAAATTAACAAGATACTGCTTGCAAGTAAAACTACAAAAAAGACTAGACATAAATAATGCTATTAGAGGCAATCACTAGAACAACCTAGTTGTACTTTATTATTTTTTGAACTATATAACCTGAATCACAGATCAGAAACCCAATGCATTAGGCACTGCACAAAGACAAACCAGATGAAGAAGGCGTTTTCTTCCTCAAAGATCATACTTTAGACAATAGACAATGTCTGTTTAAAGACAGAATAAAATAGCACAGGAAAAGCATTCAGTTAACATCAGCAGTCATCTTGGCACAAAAGCAGATAAACCATTTTTCGTGTCGTCACACGGAAATGCAAACTCTGAAAGTCAATTCTCAAGGGCAATATCCTCAAAGATTAACTGACATTCTGGACTAATAAGGAAGAGTGCATAAATACTTGGATACTAAATGAAAGGTTAGTTGAATCGGTGAGAAGAGAGGCCATGAGAGACTACAAGAATGAGACCAAGCATGTTGCATTTGATGGATCCATCCCTGGTGGTCATGTGCTAAGGTGCAATAACTGAGGCATAACAGAGCAGAGTACTGAGCAAGCATGAGAGATATACAGACGGACAAGAAAGGTGGTCTCTTAAAAATGTTATGCAAAATAATCTGTAAGATTTGGCATGGTTTGGCTGGAAGCCATGAGTAGCTGATAATGATGTCTGTATCACATGCCTGATTCACAGGAAGACTGGTAGCAGGGGCCACAGCAATGGAGAAAAGGGCAACAAGAGCAGTGGGGGTTGGAAGGAAGGCTGGAAGAATGTAAAGCTCTTTCTTATAACAAGGGCAGAAATAAGAAAATAAGGCATGCTAATTAAAATCAAGCATGTGCATATTTACGCCTTTAAATAAACAAGCTCAATTCTGTTACTGGTGTTTAGGCAGTTCGAAGCTGTATTTGCCTGCGTGGTCTAGATGATAAACTAATGCAAGTTTTTGGAAAAGATCAAAAAGACACTGATTGTTCATCATAAGACAAATAATAAATATTGAACCTAAGTACTCATTCTATGGCATGTAAACTTGCAGTGAACTTAGAAAACCAAACCCAAGCTTTCCTCATCAAGGATAGCAACTATCAATCAGAGAAGAAAAATATTCTCCAGAAGCCAGGATCATCTGGGAAATAATGAAAGTGCTATTCGAAATGCTCATTTACACACAAGCTAGACCTGCAAAGGTGAGTGACTTGAGGTCAGGAATTAGCCATAATTTCCTCAAGTTCTGAGGACAAATTCTTATAAACGTAGACATAAAAGAGAGTTCTTTTCATCCACCTCAGAAAGCTGCTCAAGCTGTAACTCAACATCAACTAACACCCAAATTGTTCATTCTTTGGCCAATGGAGATCTCCAAGTAATAAAACTTAAAAAAAGATAAACCAGATATTATATTGATCAAGGGTCAAAAATCTGCGTCCAGATCTTAGGCAGACTAAGCATATGTGTGTCTTGACTTCATTAATTTTATGGAGAAAATGTACAAATCAGTCCACCCTGAGAAGTAAGCCCTGAAGTCAAGAATGAATCCTTTCAGTGGTTGTTCCACTACTCACTATTCCTTGCTAACCTGGAATAAGTTGACCTAGCTTTACAGTTTATGAACAAGTGCTGGATACCTTGTTTGTTTCTAGCTCTTAGTAGACTTAAATTTTTTTCCCAGGCTTTTTTCAACAAATATTAAACAGCTTTGGGCACATTCTAAATAAACCCAACAAATTTTTGTAAGATGCTTCCTAATATATATAATGCCATATCCATGTTTTGCGTCCAAGGGATCAGACAAAGGACAGTTTGTCATCCGAGGCAACAGTATTTATCTTAACTGAGACTGGCATATCTGGCCTTAGTTTCTGAACCACCCATATGATGCCCTTTCTTTAGCAGCTATAAACCATGTCTGAGAGTAGAAGAGATAATACACATCCAAGTGGATGCAACAACCACGTCAGGTGTGCTCTGACTTAAGTTAGGTTAGAATATATCAGATAAATGATTATGATTACAGCAGCAGAAACAACCCACATATTTATACTAACAATGTCTGTTTTAATTCCGCTTTCAGTTCCTTCCAGTTATCACTTTCCCTCTGAAATTTCCTGATCTTTATTTCTGTCTAAACATACTTTTTAAGGAAAGCTTGAGCATCAACAGCTCAGCCATCCACAAGAAATGGAGTAAGAGTCTTGCCATAATGAAAAAAGAAAAAAAGTAAAATCATTGCATGCTTGCTTTAAATAGCTCCCCAGTCAAGATGGCCACAGTTGGAGAGCCAGCATTTGGCAAGAAAATTTCTCTCAGTGGGAAGATATCTTGGCTTCTTTGAAGGAAAACTTGCTTTGATCTGGTACCTTCTTTTCAGTACATACTGAAAGTTCACAATATAAGGTCTGCTGGAGTGAAATCTTGTCACTGACTTCTTTGGTTTTGTACCAACTCCCAGTAACTAAGGAGCTGAGCCCACTTGAGTACTCTTACACGTGCACTGAAAAATGAGGGAAGCCAGTGTTGTGAAATGGCAGGGATACCAAAGCTTGAAGAAAGAGCTCCTATAACTCTCAGAAGCCATTCAGAAGTACTCCTGCCACCTTCCACAGTCTGAAAGAGCTGTAACAGAGGAAAGAATGGCTCCACGTTCAGTTACAATGAGAGCTTGCACTTTAAGTACTATCTTACCTACAACCAAATGGATTTATTTCAACATCCCTGGAAACATCTGCCCAATAATGAGTGAAGACCTGCCAATCCCCCCTTCCCTATTTTTACATGTGTGGGTTTGCTGCTACTGAAGAAAAAAACCCAAACCCCATGTAATCAGTTTCAGCTGATTGAGGTCTTGTACACTAAATTTTGGAAACTAACCCCCTTTTAAAACCAAAGGTGTAGTACCTTGAAAGCAGAGGATCCAAGAGAAAAGCTGATATGTCTTAATAGTACTGCTATCACGTTTGAACACCTTGTTGTTTGCTTGAAATTTCTCTATGCCTTTGAGCTTTGTCCTCCTGTATACCAGCTATTCAACTTTTGCATCTGAATTGATAAGGAATGGTTATGCTTCTACATACAGATACACTTACATTTCTACTTAAAGCTTCATTGCCCAGACCTCTATATGTGTGCTTGCAATTCTGCTGTAAGTGAAAAAAAAATCCACAACATTGCAGAGCAATTGTAATGGTGCTGCACGGTGTCAGGGCATGAGTCGCAGAACTGGAAGGTTGTCAGGAGAAAACCGCCTTCCTTATGCCAATCATTTTACCTGTCAGTCTCTGAAATGAGCCACTGCTTAGATGAAATTAAGGCTTAAAAGAATGTTAACAGCCTTGTTTGTTTCTGGAAGACAAACACAGTGTTATGCCTTCTGATGCTGCTTTGTTATTCCTCATCAAAGCAGTTTTACTTTCCAGAGAGAAAACTTGTGAGGCAGGTTGTACTGCCTGTAAATCACGATTTTAATAGAAGAACTAAATCCTTCTTTTAAGTGGCTTTAAGAAAGCATTCCCCCTAAAAAGAAAACATGGGAGAGGTGGGATTTGCCCTGAACTTTGAGGAATAACTCCTTTTCACCACAGAATCACTGGATGTGTCTGCCTATTCTGATCTCATACCCTTTTTCTGTCTTTGCTGTCCTTAAGCATAATGTACCTTTTCCTCCCTTAGACCTGTCAGACTGCCAAAGAGCTGCTTTGAGGCAAAAATTCACCAAGCTATTCTTTCCAGGGAAGTATTTTTCTATTTTTCCCCACTACATTAATAGAACTAACTATAAATTACACCTTCACAAGCATTCTAAATAAAAGGTGTACTTACAAATCTTTTAATAACATAAACCCATTTGGATCCAATGGGGTATAAATCAGCAAGCTTTTTACAGTCTGGATCTCAGTATAGAAACCAAGCTGCCGTGCCCAGGAGCACTTTTCTTACAATTAATTTAATGCTGGAATGGTGCTGCCACACTCAATCAGCATCACAAATGTACAGTAATGGGTTTTAAATGTTACAGAGTATGAGTATTTGTTTCTGCAACAGTTTGCAATGAAATCCAGACCACAGCAGAAATTGTTGTTTTTAAAAACCACACATTATAGCAGTGTGGGAAGGGATAGGGCGGCCCAGTATACTGGTGGGCCCTGGAGCTATGCTCCATCTTAACAGGCTATCCATCAAGCCAATATCAACAGTCTGAACAGAATACACAAATGTGGAGTTCAGGATGTAAACACACATTGGTCTCATATTCAGGCACTATACAAATTCAAACAGTTATACAAATCAGTAATTACCATCATAAAGGCAATTTAAAATACACACCCTTACATGGTAATGAGATTCTCAGAAACCAAGCTGACAAATGAGGCCAAAGCATAAGACCTACAATTACTGGATGAAATTCAGACTTTGCTGATGGCAAAACCAAGCACCTAGCTAGTTAGAAATGCACATACAACAGCATTGAAGAACTCAAAAATGCACTTTTCCTGAAAATGTCAGTGATTAGTCTGTGGGTCTAACAGCGGAATGGTGAGTGTGTGAGCTGATGCATCAAAAATGCAAGAATGCTGGAGAGGGACATCTTATAAGAGCAAGTAGTGATAGGACAAGGGGTAAGAGCTTTAAGCTGAAAGAGGGCAGATTTATATTAGATATGAGGAAGAAATTCTTTACCTTGAGGGTGGTGAGGCCCTGGCACAGGTTGCCCTGAGAAGCTGTGGATGCCCCATTCCTGGAAGTGTTCAAGGCCAGGTTGGATCGGCCTTTAAGCAATCCGGTCTAGTGGAAGATGTCCCTGCCCATGGCAGGAGGTTGGAACTGGATGGTCTTTAAGTCCCTTCCAACCCAAGCCATTCTATGAATCCACAAATTTCAGTGGGCACATCTGTAAGATGTCCTCTGCTGAGATAAACCAAGGGGCAGGAGGAGACTGGGGTGGGTGAGGAGGACCTAGAGCAGCTCCAGAATTACTCAGCGTGGTTCTCCTCACACATACATCCATGAGCAGGGACAATAACCAACCTCATCTGGTAGGAAAAAAAGGCCCATTGGGAACATCTACAGCACAGGTTCAGACAAAGCCTGCAGACACAGTCTGCCACAGGAAAGGTTTACTGTCCATACTACAGCTTGTCATAGTAAGTGACTGTATAGATACTGGATAGTGATAAATTAAGTAAAAGACTATCAGCCATTGGATAGGATGCTTAATTTCAGAGACACATTATCACGGCAGTAAAATGCTTTCTGAGCATAAAGCTCTGAACCGGCCTGTGCCTTAAGGCACTTCTACTCTGCTTGAGCCCTACCTAACTAAGACACCAAAATGTACTTTGTGACAGTACAAATCAGTTTATATCTCTGCGCTGGTCACTCCCTAATTTTAAGGCTGATGGCACTGCACTTTCAATTCTTTTTAATGGAGAGTCAGGCCTGTGAGGAACTGAGAAACTGTTGGCATTATCTTTCATAAATATCATGAGAGCAGCTGTTTGCCTGTCTAGGTTTGCCTGTCCAGGTTTGCTTATCTGTGTGACTGTGCTCAGAACCCAAAGTAATTATAAAAGCAAATATGTAAAGGAAAGGTTAAAAAAGTAATGACAGCTTCCAAGTACACAACTCAGTGTGTTGTGTAAAGTAACAACTTCTGAGGAGGTAAAATAACTGTAGTTGGGTTTTTTTCGTACTATAATCCTCCCAAGATCAGACGGCTTGAGAAGGGAGAGGGATTTTTCTAGGCATGTCAGAAAAATCAGAGGGTATATTAGTGAAATAGCCAACAATTTGGAAACATTGAAAACCAGAAAGTAGGAGTATGCTGTGGGCTGAGCAGGCTCCTCCTCCCAACTCAAACATGAGGATCAAACTGGACCCGTCTGAATTACACCAAAGAGAGCTCATTTAGGTAAAGGAATACATATACTTTTATATACATGTAATGCAATATAGGACCTAATTTCATAAATGGCATGGCGGCTAGCAGTTATCCCTAATAACTAATATCTACAGCATGCCCTCGTAGATGAGGAGATTAAATTATTAACACAGATTTGAGGGAAAAAAAGAAAAGGCATTCTAATTTACATTCATAGATTAAACTAAAATATCTATCATTAGTACTGGAAGCTATCTTGATGGGCAGTTTGCAAGTCTCTGAAGAACATAACCTGTTAAGACTATGCTACAGACTAAATTATTAAAAGACTGCCATTTGCTAAGATAATTCTTAAAGTGTATGCTGACTCCAGACTGCACCAGGAGGAAGTTACACACTTAAAAGAATGGATTTTCCATGACTCCTGCCTAACAAAATTTTGATTGAAATCAAAGTGGCAGCACTGAGAACACAGGGTTGACATAACAAATGCCATAGCCAATTTGAACAATTATGAGCCCAAATCTGCTGTCATTTACATATACATGTGATTCCAGCTGGTGAGCTCAAATTATGTATGCAAAACCAACAGAGAATACTTTTTCATATATCTCTAAGTTTCATTACACAAAATACAATGGAAATTCAAGTCAATGGCATTTAAGCAAAAAAAAAAAAGATGCTTTAAGGTATCTGCTGAAAATCGCCTTGCTCCCTGTATTTGTCTTAAATATTGCAAGAGTTTGATAATGTATGTTTTTCTATATAACCTTGCATTGGAAATACAAAAAACAATGCAAAAGGATGCACTAAGGTCATCAAATGCAGCCACAAGTCAATGTTGTTTTGTTTCTGAGCTCTTGTATTGCTGTTTGTGCCACTCTCCTCTGTGGGTATGCAGCTCAAACTGATGACAATAAGGCTTCTCAAATGGCAGCTTACTCATGCAAGTATCTCCAGTGTCCAAAATGGAACAAAATCATTCCTGAATATGGCTGATTCAGCTTGTAATCTGAAACAATCAAAGCTGAAGATGATCACACTGTGCTTCTCCTTCCAACTGGGAGATGGAGGAAGTAGTGTTTACATGCCTGCTAGGGCCAGCTTTGCCCATATGAGCTCTGAGAGCCCAAGAGCTGAGCTTCTCGTGGGTCTGCCTACACTACCATAGCTCTCTACAGCTACAGAAATATCAGCTACACCTGTAACAGCCACTGCAACTGCTGCTTCATCAGTGCATAATTTTAGCAGCTCAGCATGTACAATGAGATGACACCACTCTCCAAATGCCAGGAGTTTTTGAAGTGTAACCCCCAGATCTCGGACAATCAGTATCATCTCAGATGTATGCAAAGGTTAACTGAGAAAAGCAAGTCTCTTGCAACCAGGAGGGGTCTGCATCTCCATAGGAAAAGTATTTTGAAAGCATCTAACTTGCTCCATTTCACAGAGTCCAACGGGGTGAAGGCACTAAGATAAGACTGCCTCTTGGAATTTACACGATGATAAGGTGGGGAAGTTTGTTGCTTTGCTTCACATATTCCTCTTTCTGGGAAGAGCTAATAATGTGATTCAACTGCAAGTGCCTTCTACTAATGTAACTGAGAGACCACAACCCTTTCAAAATGAAATTTCTTAGCTTATGAAAAAGCCAGATCTAAACTACATTCATATAATCTGTGGTTTAATACTTGGATACTACTTTAAGACTCTACAGTTAATTATATTTTTCCTTAATTATTCACTTTTTTCATTAATATGCTTCTTTAATACAATTACAATACTGTTTTGTAAAAAGACCTGTTCTTAATTAAAAAAACTTTGTCAAAGGGGAGCTTTCTTTTACTAATAAGAATACAGTTTGAAGCTATCTTCTCATTAAAATAATAAATTCAAACTTCAGTATTTCACCTACAATGCATCACCTTCCATTTATGTTACGTTCTTGTTTTAAAGAACACTGAGTGTTTCAGCAGCAAATACTTCCAAAGCAACCAATCTGCATTTGCTGATCAGCTTTTTCTCAAGAAATGAACAAAATCAGTCATGGCCAAAAAAATTACCATCCATCTCATCGGGAAGGGCTGGAGCAGAACATAGCATGTAAAATGGTAAAATAAAATGGAACCCCAACTTGCTCTGCTACAGCACACCATTTGCTCTTTTGCTAGTATACCTAGAAACATATATTGAGAACAAATGGTGCATTTGACCTTACTGACAGTAGCACCTGGGGGAATCCTGTGTTGTTTCAGAGCTGGTAAACCTGTGTGTATATATATATATACATAATCACTGTAATGCAATTTGTCCTTATTTTTCTTAAAAAACAACCACGCCAAACCCTTTACAACATTAAAAAAAAAAACCAAACTGTCTTTTTTCATAGCACTGCTAGTTTAAAACACTATGTGTTAGTACGTATACATTGACGCTTTCTGGAAAGAAAATAAGGACTTGCTTGATACCGCGAGAGTAAATTAAGTTTATGCATGTGTAAATACAAACCACGAAATACTATGTTTATAGTGTATGTGATAAATGAAATCAACCTTTCATGATTCAGGAGGAATACATTTATTGAACTACATTTTTTTTACCTTATGGGCATTAACCCATGAAAAGAAAATGATTCCTTGGCACTATATTTATTTGAAGAGAAAATTCAAAAGGACCCTCTCCTATAACCAAATAATGTCTAAAGCTGCACGCACTGGGGCAAGGGTAGGGAGGTTAAAAAGAAGCAAGGGGCAGATAAAGACAAGACTGTAAGATTTTCACCCTTTCAAGTCAACAAGGGAGTGTTCCAGCTGACATATGCAGCCTCTGCTTGCCCTTTGTCATGTCTGTGTTTCACCTCAAAAACTGTCAGTGACTTGTCAGAATCAATCAGAAAAGCTAATGCAATTCTGCAATGATGTACAAGTTTGGACAGCATGACATCAAATTTCTGGTAGTGTGTGTCAAGTACCATATGAAAACAGATGTCCTCATTACTCCACTGCTTTTGTACAAAAGAGTACATCTTACCTTTTTGACCCGTATCTGGCAATTGGGGGATTATAATAAAGGACAGCAAGCGATATAGCCTCTAGCCAGTATTTTTACCATACAAATAAAATTCTAACACTCCTTATCTTCCGCCAAAAGAAGTTTAGTTTATCAAGTGCAGTTTTCCTACTGGATGCTGCTTTATGTTCCAAAGACTTAGAAGTCAGACTGTTGGTGCTCCGCTGACCTGAAACAATGCTTAGTGCAACACAGATTTCCAGAGCTTGGGTCATTAACTGCTACAGCTTGACCAGAAAAGCCAAAGCCCGCTATTGAGCAATTGTGCAGCTCCTGGATGGAATCCGAGCTCAGAGTATGACAGGGACCTGCAACGCAGTGTCACCAGGGAGTTACATACATCCTAGTCCTTTCCTACAGCCAAAGTGCATTCCATGGTCCTCAGGCGCCACAACTGCAGATGATGATGCATGGAAAAGGAGCTACGGCTGCAAATTTACCGAAACTACAGCCAGGATTTTAACTGCACATTTTATTTCATTATCTTAAATGATGAACTGCTCTCTTCCAACAACCTTCCCTTTCATTAAGGTAAGCTCACCACCAAAGCTCTACTGACGCTACGTAAAAGAGAATGGCTTTTAAGATGGTAGTAAGTTAAGGTGCCAGCAGACTCTAACTGCCCAGGACTCTTTCCTTTGAAGGTGCCTTGCAACCCAAACTATTCTGTGATTCTATGATTCTTCTGCCCAACGTGTAATTGCTGAAACTGGTGAAATTCCCAGATGAACTAGTCTATCCAACACAAAGCACAGATAACCATCCTTCAGGGTATCCTGTGGGAACAACAAGCAGATTCTCCAATTCCATTAGTAGAGGAATTAAGGGAACTCTATAACCTGAGGTATATTACCAGGTAAAAGAAGCTTGATGTAAAACTGATTTAAATGTAAAAAGAATAAATTCCTACCACATGTAATTAGAGGGAGAAGAATAATTTTCTCATGAGGAAAATGCAAGCATGCCTCCCTGTGCCAGGTAATACCCAGGAACAGACTCATAATTAGATGCCTTAGGAAGGAGCACTGCTCCCTGCTCAGAGAGAGCTCTAGAATCTGAGTCTTCTCAGAGAATTCCCTTTGTGCTAACAGGGAGTGGCAAAGTGAGTCTTTAATTCACTGCTTGATGGTTGTGCCTCTCCCTCTCTCACTGGGCTCTTTGGGGTGTCCAGTCAGCTGCTATTTAGGATTCCTGTACAGCCACAAGCCCTCTCTGGGAAAGAGATGGCAGTGAAGCTTTTGTGCAAGGATGGGCATTGGCAAGGGAATGAATCTCATCTGCAAGAGCTCACATTTCATATTCCTCAGTAAGGAGATTTGCTTGCACAAAGCCACTCGGCATAACATAATATAATTAATATCCAGAGTTTCCTATCGCTATTCCTGCTCAAATCTCCAAGTATGTTACAAAAGAGAGGCAGGAGCCAGGAAGAAGACCTGGTTCATGGAAACATATTATGACTGCTTTAATAACAGACAATGCTACCACCAGTTCCTAGAACACAGCGTTCTTCAACAGCAATGGACAGAAAAATGTAGTAAAGATGGAAGTGTTATCAGTTGGAGTAAGCCGGCATCAAGCCTTTAAATCCTTTCAGTTAGTGACTTATCTACTCAGAGAGCCAAAAGACATCCTGCATAGTACAAGTTCTTTGTGATTTGGATTGAGGCTGCAATTAGCTCACTTGCTCACAAGTGCCTGAGGAACTCATCTTGGGTGCTAAATAACTTTGGTCAACACTAAATTAGCCTGACCTTTAATCTGCCATAGAATTGGCTTCATCTGTGTCCAGTCTTCACAGAGATTTTAGCAGCTGTCTTTCCCTCAAGTATTTCAAAGCTTCTTACTGTAAGTTCAGCCTTTCCAGCTACTCACATCCCAACAGAGTTGTACACACATTTTGAGTTAAACAACACACTCTGAGTTAAAGCATGGTTTGCAAGAGTATGGTATAGAACGTGAAATCTTTACCGCTATGAAGACTAGCTAGGGTTGGCATATTGCATTGCAGGAGCAGTTAGTGTACTGCACATACAATAAAGGGCTTCTATACCTCATCCTAAGTCATTCCTTAAACACACTGATGCACAGTTTAGAGGCACCATAGCTACAGTCCAGGATTATTTGGTATACACTAAATGCATCCATTTGACCTCCCACATCTTGCACATTATTTCCTTTTTCTGTGCCACCCCTTCTCACAAGCCCAACTTGTTCTAGAAGATGGATAAAATGCAGGTCTTTTATTGAAGAAAATAAGCATTTTCATCCCCATCAAACGCATGACTGAAGAATGATCAACACTGTTCAGTGAGTACCAGTTAGTAAAGCAACTATACCAAATATTAAGGCTAGAGATTTTTTTTCAGGCATAATAAGCATACATAAAAACAATTTGCCCACCTTCCCCAGGTACTGTATATAAGCTGATGTTGCTTCAATTACCATTGCAGATTAAAAGCTGATCATTACAGTAAAGGAGCTTTTTTGGCAGCCAATCTGAGAATGACCTCCTACTCCATATGCAAGCTGCACCTTTCTCTCCTTTCTCTCCTTTCTTTCCTGAAACACATGCCAACAACATAGAGTATTAGAACCCAGACAACATGCCTATCAGGATAAAAACTTTGGGTGTTTAGGTTGCAAGGGACCCTTTAAGATCATACAGCCCAACCCACGTGATCAAGCAGGGTCATTTAACGCTCATATTGCCCATGGTACAGGTCTAGGACCATGTATTCATAGATGGCAGACCCCAAAACCTGTCTAAGGAACCTGTTCCAATGTTTTGACCACCCTTCATAGTAAAAAACTGTTTTCTTGTGTTCGGATGTAAGGAATAACAAAGAATAACCACGTGACAAATATTAGCCAAGCCACTTCACACACCACTGAAAGATTTTCCTTTACCTAGATGTCGAAGAAGGGTAAGAATCACAGAAAATTGGAAGATCTTAAGCGACCTTCGTGTAAGTAGACAACAGCCATTCCCAGAGAAACATCTCTCCTGTTTCCTCACAAACAACCTCTCCCTCCTGCCATCCATCCCAAGTGTACCCACACCTGCACTCCCTCCATTTTCCCAGCCGTTCAGGATTCTTCACCTCATAACTTTTCTTTTACCTCAAGAATCAGGAAACTCCAAGATACCCTAAGGCCAAATATCTTCCACTGTATGTGCGTGACACCTCCAAAGTGAGGCAGCCAGCTGCCACACTCTGAGTACTGCTGCTCAAACAAAACCAGTTATAACACCAATATTAAACAGTTTTTTCTCCTTAAAATTGAAATGAATGACATTTCTTCAGCAAATACACAGAATATTTTAATTGAATTTGTATTTGCTCTTCTGTTCACTGAGATCTTTTCAGATCAATCAACAAACAAATCTGGCTCTGGGACTGCTCTACCTGCAAAATAAATATCTTATCTTATCGAAAACCCCTCAAAACCCTAGATTAACATTCTGATTTCTTACTATATTGAATATGAATCATTTTATGGTTCTTTTGCACTTGTGACTCTCAGCGCTGTCACAAAAATATTTTACTAATTTCCTCAAACAGTTGTTAAAATTGTTTTTATCTAATATTTGCTTTGTAAAAACATGAGCTAGGGCAGCAAAATTTAACTTCTGTAAACATCAATTTTTTATGATAAACCAACAGGGCAGCAGATACATGCATTATGACGTTAATGGTCTGTCAAGATATTAACAATGTTGATTCCTGAAGAGAAGTCTAGGATTTAAAAAGACAAAGCTGGGTTTATCAGATAGGACAGATTGCTGCTTGTCTGACCGACTTAGTCTGTGTGACAGAGCTACAAGCTGCCTTTGGGTTCACAAGTCCTTCAAACCCAAAGATTCATGGTAATAGAAAGCTTTTCAGCATAAAGCACCCAACAATCAGAGTTGAAGTTTTATTTATTGGCTCTGACCATCTACTTCTGTTATCAACCATAAGGGCCCATACACTTCATCAACTCCCAACAATAGCCGCAAGCTTGGACAATCTGTCTTGTGTCTTCATTGGGCAAAACTTCAATGGAGCAGCATCGATTAAAGAACAGCCCACGCATAAAATGGAAACTCATTAAAATAAACTTTTTCAAAGGGGGAAGAAACTTCAGTTCCAATTGAATTGAACTGTTTTTATTTCAGAGATGAAAGCTCCATTACCCAGCTATACATTCATGTGGTCTTGGCTTAAGTGCTTTTTATTTGACTTAAACTTTTGGTTTCTTCCCATGTCTTTTTGGAGGCTTGAGAAACATAATAGGAATTCAGAGCTTATTGAGCTTGATTGGAACACAGTATCTGTGACCCTCATCATAATATCTCCTGGACCTTTATGTTTATCGTCTCACTGTGGCCTCTTTTGAGTGTTTTCCTGGCCTTTACTACAAGAACAATTGTCTCCTTTCACACATATTTGCAGAGACGTTTTTAATGCTTTAAACATTTTTAAATGAGCAGCCACAAAATAATGAAGAAATAAAAATAACACAGGTGTAGTTATTTAAATTATAGATGGAAGACTTAATAAGCTGCTGATGTCAAGATAGCTTTTCTGAAGTGTTTATATGAAAACTGACTTGCAGCTTACTGCCTGAAAATCTCACCTTGAACTTATTATGAGGGCAATAATAATATGAAAAAATACAGATGGCAACCTGTGCTATCTGGAAACTTCAGTTTAAACAGAGCAAGCTTAATACATGGTAGATTACTCATTTATATCAAAGCTAAGTAATAATATCCCAAATGCTTTGATTTTAGATGACTGAACACTAAATGAAATGAACTATATTCTCAGTTACTTACATATACTGAATGTCAAGAGAAATTTGTTTAACACTGTGAATCTATACAGAAATATTCACTGACTATGCTGCCAACACCCTGCACTGCAGAAAACGAGCCCACAAATGCTTTATAAAATTTCACTGCATTATGTGCTTTTGTCTTCATACAGACTTTCATGAAAGATAAAATAATTCAACCTTCTTAAAAATACATGCAAATATTTCTTAAAGCTTTCTTCTTACATAATACCATAGATTTGCATAAAAACTAACATACAGAAGCTGAATATTTGTGCTTCATATTCACACCAATATTTTTTTTTCACTTAAATTTAAATTCTGATTTGGAGTGAAAAAAAAAAATCAAATCACCTTTGACTTCAGCTAGACACAGATGTACACAACAGAACTCGGCTCCTCAAGTTTACATATGGCCACACAAAGGCTGAGAAAACACAAAGGTCTATTAATGATCATCTCCCTGGAACACAAAAAATGTACTTCATGCAGCACATTATTTAAAAACAAACAATGTGTGGGAATCAGACAGATTTAAGACCTGCATTATTCTAAATTTTTGCATAAAGACTCAGTGTTGATTATAAATTAGTTTTTCTTATCAATGTGTTCATTCTCACACATTTAATTCCTGAGACTGATAGACATTAGTCTAACACTTAGACAAGACAAGGAGAGTCTGAATGCTCAAGAGAAAACCATGCAAATCTGGGAGTCTGGGATTCTTAAATCTGATCATAATCTTACAATTTCTATATTGCATTTGTCCTTAGGATGTTTAATGAAGACACAGTTCACAGTCTAGTAAGGCAATCTCCAGTTAGCTTTCATCTTGGTACTACAGGCAGCATCAGTGAAGATACACCTAGGCTGCCCCCAAGTCCATTTGCTGACCACTGCCACAGCTTCCCTATCCTTCGTTGCTCTTACTCTGGCTAGGTTAAAAGTGGCATGGTTATGGCAGCCAGCATTTCATTTTCTTCATAGACACACCAGTCACCTAAGATATGCTTAAAAGCATCAGAAAGTCTAGGTTTTCCTTCTCTGCCTCAGTTTCACCAGCTGCAAATTTAGCCTGCTCCATAGAGATACCCCACATTAGTCAGGCCATCAGAATCTGCAGATAGGATTTTCTGCACAGAAAGTCACCCTACAGTAAGGTGAAATAACATATATGTTAGATTGCTTTGCTAGTTAACATTTTTTTCATGCAAAATTCAAAAGGCAATTCAGAACAAAAAAGGTGTACATCAAATACAGAAATGTGCAATTGGCATTAAAATAAATTATAAAATAGGTAAATTAAACACGTGAAAAATATAGCATTATTAGAGTGTGATGAATATTTTCACAGTATTTCTTGATGGACTTCACAGTTCAAACACACTTATGTCAAAAGTTAAACATACAAACCAAAGCAAAAGTCTATAAAACTGAGCTATGCTCCTACATTGCTGTTCCTACAGTTTATGTCCAGTATAACTCACAGGGATTGCTTCTCTCTATCAGACATTCTCAAGCCAACTGGAGTGCCTTTAAGAATAAAGCAGAATAAGAATAAAGAAGGATACAGAATTCTTGCTTACACTGTCTTCACAGGCCATTTCATTATTTTACAGGTCGTTGCAATGTGCTTACATTTTATGAAGATAATATTAGATATGGTCATATTCAGGTTCAAAAGTGCCTTTTATAGCCCAAACCTGAATGCTGTAGTTAAAAAACCAAAATATGAATACATCATATTATTGTAGTTTAACCAGAGACTATTCTTTTTTTTTTTTCTCTTCTCATAAAATACAAACTTGCATTATACACATACAAAAAAAATATTCAGAAAACTTTGCTTATACTACTACTGTAACTGCTGGCACGGAGCTCTATCCCAATTAGACCTTAAAGAGATGTACTGTCCTATTATCTGAGTGTGTTTTTGGAAATGGCAGTCAAAGAAATATTCTAACATGAACAAGTGTTTCTAAGTGCTAATTATTCATGGTATCACTTGCTGATTGGTGCCTGCGGCCATGAAAATTTATTTCTAGGCTGTATTTACAGTAAAACCAAAAGTGCTCAGTGGCAAGTAGCTTAATCAAATTTAAGAACAGCAGACAGATAACATAGGAGATTTTTTTTTTTCTTTGTGGCTTTAATCCTCTCATTTGGTTTTGAAACATAAGGCCCTGTTCACTTCATTTAAGTCTCACAATGACTAGAAGCCTGATCAATCTGTCTTGTGTCTTCTTAGGGTGAAACTGCAATTGAGTGGAAGCAACAGATGAACAAAGCCCACATTCAAATCTGTAGCTCATTAAAATAACGTTAAAATAGGGTAAAATCGCAATTGTAAGTGAATTGTAGTTGGCTTCTTTCAGCTACATACATTTGATTAATAAACCATACATTCATTAGCCATGAACCGCTGGTCTTCAAGTAAATTTAAATGAATGACCATGCTTTTTTGATCTTCAGACAGTTTTGAAAACATTTATGAAATAAAGCTTAAAAAAATAGGTCAAGAGCTGTTTCCTACAAGCCAAAGAGCTAATGGGATACGATCCACCAAATCCCATAATCAATTCACATTCTGATACAGAAACTTTGAAAGCTGCAAGTTTACAAGAGACATATTGTAAAACAGCTTTTACAGAGGGAAGAAAAAGAAAAAAAGAAGAAGTATTGTTAATTTGCTTTAAACTCATAAGCAGTCCAACGCTTCCAAGAACATGTTTTAAAAAAATACTGTAAGAAGGCAACTTTAATTAAGGTTATGGCAACTCAAACAACAATGAGCGAACACAGGGTTGGAAGAAACCCCCTAAATCATGAAGTTGAGTTGCCTGCAGGTATTCAGCCCAGATCACCCCATTCAGAAAATGGATGCTTCTGCTTGAAAGATGGGTAGAAGTTAATCTATTATTTTTACACTGACTTTCCCTCAAGATCATCAGTGGTATTAAGCAGAGCTGCTGAGATAGGAGGTTGCTGCTGGCAAACTGGAGGTTGTAGCATTTCTGTCACCATCAGCAGAACCTCAGGCATTGTAATTACCCCTCACGGAGAGATGCAGGGTAGTACAGGTGCCAGTACTTCATATTTGGACAATTCTCACACACCCCGTACTTTTCACCTTTGATTCTTAATCTCGAAAAAACCTCAGCATTGTTGTAATTAAGTGGACAACTCACTGTGGCAGGGTTAGAAATACAGTGGAAGAAAACGGCCTAAAGCCTGAAGCTGACCCTCTATGAGAAGAGTCACATCTCTGCAAGAGTTATTACTTCTTGCTCAGCTCTTGTGCAGACCCAAGTGAGAGCAAACATGCAGCTCCTACCAGCTGGACAAAACTTTGAGGAAGGGGTCTCTGCACCAGGGACTTATACCCAGCAGAGATGCTCTCCAGGGGGAATGGGACTCAGGTCTCTCTCTTTTTAGTCACCTTGTTTTATTTCCCAGAAGAGCTCTTCCATTTTCCAGAGAGAAGATAACTAAATTAAGAAGAAAGCTTTGTCCCACAAACAGAAATCATTGTTGGAGGACAAAAAGAATTACCACGAATTGCTCCCAAAGAACATTAGTTTATTCTAGGGATACTTCAGTATTCCTGGGAATTAATCAGTGTTTTCCCCTTCCTTCCCACTGGAATAATCCCCTGTTCTTTCATGAATTCACCACGGAGAAGACACAGACTGGAGGTCATGGTTACATTACCTAATCATATCCCTGACACAAAATCACCAGGCCATGCTTTTAAAGAAGATGAGCAAGAAAATAATTCCTAACTCAAATTTAACAGTCAGCCCAACACCTGAGTCAGCCAGCCACCAAATTTGTTTTCTATTTGCCTGCCTTCCTAACATCGCTGGGGTATCACTCCACACTCCTTGCAGACTCGTTTATTATACCTGGTTTACATTCTAGGGGCATTCTCTGACACTCTAACATAAAACAATTTAGGTCAAGATTCATTTTGCTTAAATTATAGCAATCAGTAAGGATTCTAATCAACCTGCGTATCTTATATAGCTGATGGAAAGTACTGTTCCTAGTGCCTAATGCCAATTCAGGTGCTTGAGATCTAAATTCTTCTATAGAGCTATCTGTCTTACCTCCCTTGACTGCTGAGGGACAACTACAGACTCCACTTAACCTGGTCAGGTGCACGAACTTAGTAAGGGTGAATGTATCTTACACTTCCTTTACCAGAATGTCACATTTTATTTAAAGAAGAGTACGCACCGCAATGGCTTTAGGTTGGTAGAGAGTGGTATACCAACAATTTCCAGCCTGTGTCCCATGTACCAAAGAAGATAATAAGTACCCTGCTTTTTGCTGCGTATATGGGATTCAGTTTCAGATTAAATTCAGGTACCTGAATGTATGTATATAAAAATGCTCTATCTCTGTTTTCTCCCTGCCCCCAACAGCAACCAGTACAGTCAATGGAGCTCGAACTGATTTATTTCACCTGAAGTAAACAAGCAGGGCTCAATTCAGCTGCCTCAAGACAGGGTTCTATCTAGTACCGTGAGATGCTCCATGGTATTTATTCCACATTCACACAGAGCTGGCAGGTCTGACACTGCCATGGAGGGAGAATTACATCCTTCTGGATCCACAGCTGGAGGCCATGCAGGACAGACATCTCTGTTTAGGAGAATGAATGGTGCCCTTTATGTCTTCATTACAGCATGTCCCTGCATCATAAATGATTTCCACAAAACCATTAACAGCATCTCAGGAGAGGTGACCAGGGAGAGAAAAAAAACAGAGTACAAACTCACATTGGAACTGCTCTGAATGCCTATTTGGACACGCCAGAGGCTAAAAGGGTTCAACACACTGAGGTACAAATACCACCACACTCAGATAAGGGGTCTGTGCATGAATCCCACCAAGCCCCGGGTAGGAATCATGCTGAAAACTGGACATCACATACAGATTATCTGGAGCAGAAGAACACTCCTACTTCCGGCAGCACTGATTTTATCTTTTAATAAACTAAACACTTTGACCCATTTTCTGACAATATCTAAACAATGTCAACGCCCATTTTAGCAAAAGTTACTGCAACTGTGGCAACCATTTTTAACTCTCCCTTAATACCGTGATTTTTGGTATTAATATATATCTAATATGTGTTATTATATATATATAAATATAATTCATACCATTATAATACAGTAATTCTCCTAAAGGTAAATGATCCAGACTGATGAAAAAGCACGTATCTCAGTTCAGCTGGACATGGGGAGTCTTCAGTTAAACTCTTAATCTTTATCCTATAGTGGTAATATAAATCAACCCAATTAACCCTTTGTGAAATTTCTAATAAAATTCAGAAAAAAGGAAATTTTACTGCTAAGCCTTTTTGAAAGAGGCTAAACAAAACTATTGCGGGGGTTTTTTATAATTATGCCAAATATTTATTTTACTATAACTGCCATCCATTGTTTATGACTGTATTTGAACCACCATTGTGCTATGTTATTACACAACATTTTCCATCAATATTTTATATTATATTTCTTGTGTTCGATGCAGAAGAGAAACTGGCTTTAAAACAGGAGTGGAGGTAAATATCCATCAGTTAAAAAAAAATAAAAGTGATGATAGCAGAAAGGTTTTTTTGACTTAAAATCTTTAAGGTTCTGGAACTAAATCGATATTTATAACCATTCATATTTATTTTATGCATAAACTCTGTTTATTTAGCCTCATTACTATCATTAAACTTTGATTCACTCATTGCTGGAATGAGTTAATGTGTCATTTGAGAATAAAGCCTTTACTTCAAGTTGAAGGCTGAGTACACATTCTTCATTTGATACTGATTACTATTATGCATATCACGGACTGAATGTGCAGTATTTGTCTGCAGTGAGTACTGAATAGCAAATTTGCTTGACATATCAATACATTAGTCTCCATGTCTTTAGAAGTGCTGCATCACCTACTTTCCCAAATGTCAAATTCACATAGGAACTGAGAGGTCAGCTATCCTCCTAACGAAACGTGAGAAAGCTTCCTGAGAGACACCCTTGCTTGAGGAAAACAGCCAGGAAAACTTCCCTTTTGCTGGTGATCAGCTCTGTTTTAAGGGCTGACCCCACTCAGTTACATGAGAACTATGGTAGTGAAGCCACTTAGAAACTGCTATTCACTGGTTTGGAATTAAACCATGGACAGCTGAAGACAGAAAATAAATAATAAAGTGTCAAATCAAACCTAAAGCAAATATTAGTAAGAGGAAGGTATTTTCTGAGATGATGGGGATACATGACTTGGTAAGCATTTAAAGCAGGAATGGATGAGCATGCTAGGACAAAGATTGTTACAGGATCTCTTAATAAGCATAAGCAGTCTCCTTTTTTGAAACTCATTTGCAAGTAGGATAATTTTTCTCTCAGTGCAAATGGGTCCATACCTGTTAGCTTATACTTGGAAAGCCGAAAAAAACACCTTTCAGAACTAATAAGTTTCTGATTAAAAAACATATAGGAATGGAAATTCTGCATGTTAAATTGCTGCATGTAACTCCTCCTTGTGACATACAACATACATAAAGTGCAACCAAACTTCATTTCCAAACATTGAAAAAGATTAAAACTCAAGAATAGTCTGCTTTGAAAAGATCACTGTGCTAATTTTTGTGGAAATATATACACTCTTCATACAAATCAGTATTTGCATACAAATCATGACCATGCCCATTTCTTTCTAGTAGCAACACTGTCCTAGGGTACTACACACCTGTAGAAATACTGAGGTTTTGAAACAATTTTTGAAAGGACGCAGCTAGACATGAAATCTTTATTTTCTAGCAGTACTACTATTTTGGGTTAAAAACAAATACAACAAAACCAGTAATCCATAATCTATCTGGAACTCAGCAAAGCATCTCCATCACAACCAGTTCAAATGGTGAACTGGAAACAACTGCAGAAACCAGTGGTTTACACAAAAAAGGAATGATTCATATAGGAGAGAGTTTACTAGTGAAGTACTTTAGGGACAGGCTTTAAGATTAATGAGGTTTAATACTTTCCCCAATAAAATATTATATATAAGGATGCTAACGAGAACTTGAAGTCAGGATTCACTGGTGACAAAAAGAAGGACCAGAAATCACAACAAATAAACGTGGGACATGAGTAATGGAAGATCTGTTAGCCTCAGCGGAGAGGTTGCGCACTTCAGGACAGAAACAAGAATTTCTGCTGGGTTGCTTCCATAACTGAAAACACAAAGGAGGCCAAGGACAAAGAGCTATTAATTTCTCCAAGTAAAAAGATGCAAAACCATTATAGTATTGTCATGCCACATATTGTCAACAGAAATACTTGTATCACCCCAAAAAATCTCCCATTAAAGCACATTTGGAATTTCAAATAAAATTCATTGGACAATTAAAAAAAATAAAAATTTATATGCTACAGGAGTGAGACCAGTTCTTTGGACAGGGAGATACACTTATTTAGCATAGCAAAAATACACTGGGAAGAAGCAGAATGTGAAAAGAGATTTATTTGGGTAGTGAAAAGTGTGGGCACAAAAGTCTGGGTGCAAATACCTATGAGCTCATTCAGGATTGAGATAAGCAGTCTAATATTTATTTGCTTTCAGCGTTTTACCTCTTTCTCTCTCTGTTCTCTCAAACAGAGAATGATGCCTGGGACCACAAGTCAGAAAACTTACTGTGTTCTTATAAAAATGAAATTCCTACTCAAGTACTTCACAAACTGAATCCTTTGGTGAAAGATAAACCAACAAACCAACTCTTCCCTGTTTTCTGAAATTTGTAGTAAAATGACAGTTTGCTACAGGAAGAGTGGAAATCAAATCTCAGTAAGAGAAGTCCTTCCACGTCACAAATTAGGCTTGATAAATCAGATGCCTTGTCATAAAACTTTCAAATTCATGTGCCAAACTGGGTGTAGCAGGCAGGCCTGCCTTTCCATCGTGGTGAAAACCTGTCTCTGCCTGAAGTCCACGGGTGATGTGAGGATTCTTAGCAATCTGACAGCTAAAAACGTGACCCACCTTCAAAAAAGAAGCATATGGCTTCCAGCACCCAATTCTGACAACATTTTGTCCTTATTCCAATTTTGTGCCAAATTTTCTAACTCTACTACATTTTCGCCTAACATATTATTCACCTTGTGAAAGGATGTTAATCAGTATCCTTGTCAAAATGTTTCTTTTTGAAGAAAATTTTACCCAAGAAAAGGAGACTGCTTAAAAAATCTTTTTAGGGTATTATAACAGCATGTGTTAAAACAAGAAAATAATGACAGAAAAAAGGTGGGATCAAATGTATGCATTTTTATACTAAGATGACTAAAATCCTAAAGGAAACAAAGCAAAACAGGCTTTATTTCTGTGTGCCCACTCCGAAGAAACATTTATGTGAAACTAGAATTTCCTCATCTCCACCAGGATTTAAAGATCTGAGCCTTCCATTGCGTAAAAAAGGAAGTCCCATCTTTTTTCCTACCAAAAAGACCTAACTGAGTAATGTTAATACACAGACATGCAGCACTAATAGTTCTGCATTACTGTTTGCATCTACCTCTCTTACAATCCAGGTTTGTATCAGGAAATGGGGACACTGGGTTGACCAATGTAGCTTAAAAACACAGACAAATGATTCCTTCAGACAACTCAGTATGAAACCACAACCCTACACCTATACCCAAGTGCATACCCACAATTCTTCTGATGAAAATGGGCCATGCGAAAAGGTTAAAGTGCAACACACTAGTGATGGACTGTTTTTCCAAGGCACTGATTTCTGTCGATCTATATCTTTATACTGCTCTTCACTAGCAGGACTATAAACAAACACTGATATTCTTTAGCTCCTGTTTGTGTAATTACTTTTGAGGTAAAGCAGATCCAGGAACTGCATTTGATAAAATCTCCAGATTTAATTTCACAACACCATTATTTAGTGAAACTGAGTAACATTGGAAGTAGGCACTGGAATCAATTGCTGAAGGCATATAAAAAAGGAGCATAATAAAAGCCCACATCCAGGAAGCTATGTGAGAGCAAACAAAAGATTCAAAGAAGAAAGAAGCTGCTAATGCTTGAGAGAAACCAGGGCTCTTTCAGGATGGGAATGGGTCTTACCAGTATTTTGTGCAGCACACTGCACACAGATGAAAGCATCCTTGGGCAGATGACTTTGGCCTCCACCACAACACAAAACAAACACAACTCTGAGTTTAACGCAAAGGGTGAAACTTTGAGCAGACTTTCACAGTATCCGAGAGTGAACACAGATTCCCAGGATTCCTCAACACCACCTTTTCCAGGAGGTGAAGATAGCAGGTGGCTTGGCTCCTTGTCATCCTCAAACTCTGGTGGTGCAGCATCTCCCTCTGTCTCTCTCATGCTCAGAGGTTTGGTCCTCTGGCAACCAGTGAGTAGGTGTCTGATACATTTTTTTCAAACTTTATGGCAAGGATTGCACTTTGTTAATACTGCCAGACATATATGATAGCTGTCAAGCTGGTGAGTTATTTTAACACTTGGGGAACTGGCTCTGAAACAGTCAGGTAGCAAACTGCTAATGAAAAAGATAAGCAAATAAGTCAAATCAAGTATGCTACACTGTCTGTCTTAATGCTGCTTGGTATGTCTGGAAAGTAAAACAAGTCTTCTACTGGCCAAATTCATTTTTGTAACACCCAAGTACCTTCCTGTAATTCATTAACTCTCCCCCATGACTCATTCACACCCACAGGGAAGGAATGCAGGTGCACTATTTTGTAAGTACTTGGGGGTTTACTCCTCCTACCCACCCTCCAGTTCTTGCCTGTGGAGTTTTCCTGCCACCTGCCATGGACCTACACACACTCAGAAGGGTAGAAACTTTTGAAGAATATTATTCTTTATTATGTAGTAGAAGGAAGTACTTAGATTTGTTATATACACTCTATGCGCTAGAAAATGAACCATTTAATGCAGAATCTGGTCCGCACTCAGGAAAGTGGCCATTACTTGAAGCTAAGACGACTTATTGCTCATCTGCTTTACTATAGTCTGTTGCTCCAAACAACTTCATGATCCAAGTAAAGACTTAATTTAAAAAAAAAATAATTTTAAAAAGCAGGGCAAATCAGACAGCAACTAGTACAGGAATGCTGCCTTATTCAAGAAAACCAAGCAGGCTTTTGTGGGTTTTTTTATATATGTATTAAAAGAGTTATTAGTCCATTGACAATTCATTCTGCTGCAGCATCTGCACATCTATGCATCAGATAAGGCATTCTGAAAACTAAAGTAATTCAGAAAAAATTTGCCCGGGAAGTAAGCATTCATATATACTGCTAAGAAAATGACTCCCAAACAAGTTAGTAATGGTGCAAAGGCAAAGAGATAGTATCACTGGTTTTACTTACACTTTTCACTTTTTACACAGAGGCTGAAACTGGTTTAGTGATAGTTTAAGTTACAGTGGGGTGTTGCTTCATAAAATTATGCAAGCAGCCTGAAAAGAGAATACATTTGAAAGGCTACTCTAAAGCTGTGAAAGGAAACGTGTTGCAGCTGGTGCAGGTGATCATCTTTTCATCCAGGCTGGCATCCTCTTCTTGTTTGCTTCCCTACTACATGCACATATACATCATTCATTGTTAATTTTAAAAAGACACATCCTCAAATGTATTCCCTCTGCAGATTCCTTACTACTTCATCATTTCCACCCATAAATCATGAAGAGACAGGAAAACAGATTCTTACACAAAGAAACAGATATTAAGCTTTATGCAATTGTGATGATTTTGAAAGACAGCAGTCCCCTAACCACAGTTGTTGACAATTGCAATAGGTTTTCTAAAGCATAATTACAACTTAATTGTAAGTTTAGATTTTGTAATATCACAAATAAAGAGATGTATCTATGTATTGTAATTGGCTGATCATACAAATACTTATTAAATATAAACACATATGCTTTTGTAGATTTGTTAGAAAGATTCGTTAATTGCTTAATGAAAGATGTCTTTCAGATACTAATTCCTTCATTTAGTTCGACAGATTAAATTTTATATGAGGAGATATTAGCATGCATGCAATGAAGTGACAAGGACAACTAAAAAGCCTAAAATGTTAATGGATGAAATGCAGCTTTCTCAGTTACTCTAAACTAAAAGCTATAATCCTCATTACATGCACTAAAGATCATCTTTTCCCCTGCTTTCTGCAGAGATAAGACAGCTATATTTAACACAGAAACGAACACCACAATATGTTTCGATTCAGCTGCTATATTTTCATCATCATAAATAAATTATGAAAACTTTAAACAGTGCATGAATGTTTCCACATAGAAAACAACAACAAAAATGCAATTAATTTTTATAGAAGAGAAAATTGATAGTTGACATCCAAGCAATCCAATTGCTCCTGTATTTCATTGCAGTGGCTTTAGATAATTGTCTTGATAAAGTCTTTGCAATAGGCTTGCAGGAAAACCTCCCAAACAATTGACTTTAACTACTAAGGCACTAGAGGGTTAATGTCAACCACTGCTGTAAAAAGCAAATTACTAGCAATACCAACAGTCCAGAGCCTTCTTTTTTGCTGTAGACTGGAGTTCAATCTGGCATCATCTTTTCTCTTTCCCCAGTAGGGTGCAGGGAGCCCTCTAGCTTCCATGTGGGTTTCCTACTGTGGTACATATTGGCCAGCATACAGCTGCTCTAAACAACTATTTGCATCTACAATGCGGTCATCCCACCACCTTCTTTTCAGATCAATATGATTGGGACAAACAATAGTTTGATTTTGATTGCTCTATAGTACGCTTGGGTAGAGCCTCTGAATGCAAGCGAATCGCTCAGAAACAATGGGCTGGTTCATCATCCAAAGCGTCCCTTTTCAAACAGCTGCCTCTGCCACACTCACCCTGACAAACGTCCAGAAAAACAGATGGTTTCAGCATTCATGGGCAGTTTAGTGAAAGCCCTAGAGTCAACTATTCAAGACGTTTTATCATCTAGCTGATAATAGAGCATTGCTTGCAGATAAAAATTAAAAATACATTTAAAAACTCTATTAATTTGCATCCACGTGCACCTCCCCTCGCAGACACGCAAAACAACTTCCCCATGCCCTGTAACACTGCAAAGCACACACACTACAGGAAGCTTCACTTTTAATCCCTTCAGTGGGCTAGCCGCATCGTTATCAAAAATGACAGTCAGCAGGTAATCTCACAGCCCACATATACTGCAATACCCACAAACAAAAGCAATGAATTAATAATTGAATGCGAAGTTCCACTTTGAGCTGCCTGGAGTTTGCAGGGATTAAACTAGGTTCTGATTTTTTCTTCCTTTTTTTTTTTTTTTTTTTGTTGTTGTTGTTTGTGTGTCTGTGTGTGTGTAAGAGACAGAGATATTTTTTGCCTTTTTTTTTCAGGCAAACACAAATGCTTTTGAAGCATGGTATTGAGGAAGGCACAGGCTGAGTTGTAATACAGATGCTGCTCATATCTGTGGACAACTGCATCATTTCCACTCACATCACAGGTATTTGCAACCTCCAAGGCAGAGAAGCTGTGTTACAACAAAGCAAATGGTCTCTACTCCCTCGAACACAGCCATGTCACACCTTGGTCTGGAAGGATGTGAAGGACAGGATGAAACTGAGACATAACCATGGCTCCTCAGCTCCATTGGCCACAAAGCCTCACCTAGGGATGCCAAATGGGCAGTCTTATCTTTCTGGGAAGTCTGGGCAGTATTATCCTTCACAGGATACAAGACAACTTCCACTTGATCCAGAAATCCCTGCAACTTTGGGGAAGCTTAAACTCCCTCAAACCACATTGGAAAGCCTAACTCTTCTTGAGGCAGGATAGGAGGATTTGGGTTTTAGGAAAAAAAGTAATTATATATATTATTCCTTACTTAACAGCTTACAAAGATTTGTTATCTACTGTTCCATTAATATTTTGTCAGGGACCATACGAACTTTCTGCAGCAAAGACAAATGCCATACCTGGCACGGCATTAGTCTGCTGAGCTGAGCTGCTCCACAGTTAATCTGGACATTCTTACTCTAACTCAGCCTTTCAGCAGAGCACACTGGACTGCATCCTTCAAACACTGGGAACTTTTTGATAGGTATAGGTAAGTATGTGTCATACAGCTCTAAAGAAAAGCAGAAAAACAGACAGCAAGGGCCAGCAATCATTTTACCAATACCTCAATGTCTAAATGATATATTTCAGCAGATGTATCTTGGAATTGAAAAACAAGCATAAAAAAGAAAGAAAGAAAAATCTGACCATATACTGTAAATGTGGACTTATTAATTTCTTCAAAAAAATTTATTTTCTAAATACATTGTTCTCACTCTACTGCATTTGAATTCAGAAAAAAAATATTCTGTATCTAATCAGAAATCTCCACTGAAGAAAATTTTACAGAAGGAAACCAACTTGTCAAAATGATGATACTTAAATCCATGTGGCCATGTACAAAAATAATCATCATGTACAAAGTAGTTTTTCTCTGCATTACTAATGATGTCAGTTTTGAACACTGGCTTCTCTATTTCACCAATAAATTCGAATTCCTTACTGCTGTACTTGCACAGAGAAAAGCTGTGAAGCCACTCCAAGTACCTGCCTGTTCTTTCAGATCTTTTCTGATGACTCTGTTATGACATCGCTAAAGATACCTCCACTATGTCATTAACTAATCATGACTGAGATGAGTACATTATTCAGATAGCCAATATTGCAGTGAGGACTACGAAAATATGGGAATCTCAGGTCTCAGAAGACTGCCTAGACCTTCCGGCACCATAAAAGAGGTAAGTGGAATAAATACTCTAGGCAAACCTAATTCTTTCAACCTTTCTTTTTAAATCATACTTTGAAAATTCTTCATTTCCTCATGATTTCTTTTGGAAACTCTCCAATTTATCTACATCTTTCTTTATATGCAGTCCCCAAAACTGGATTCAATACTCCAGCTGAGGCCTCACCAGCACCATATGGTGCAAAATAATTACTTCCCATGTCTTACACATGACACTCCTGTTAAAGAATCCCAAAAAAAGAGGTGCTTTATTTGCAATAGCATGTCCTTTGTGAGTTATATTTCACTTGTGATCTCCTAAAACCCCAGACACTCTTCTGCCTTCCAACTACTTCCACTTTTTGTCTTTGTGCATTTACCGCATCTTTTCCAAGGGCAGTATTTTGCATTTCTTTACTGAATTTCACCTGGTTGATTTTTATAGAGATCCTTTGAACTGATTCATTCCTTGAAAGTGTTGCAAAAATCCCCCCCCCATCAACCCACTGTCCCTGTAAAATAATAAAGTGTATTTTCTCATTTGCATTTTGAATGATAGATTAGGGAGCAGAACTTCCTATGGAAGAGACCTGCGAGCGATGCCAGGCGAGCTGCCTCTGCTGAAGTTGGAAAGAGCACCACTGATAACTTCTCTTTGAGAACACTTTTTTCAGCTGTTTTGCAGCCACTTATGGCGATTTCATCTAGGCCATATTTTTCAAGCTTGCTCATAAGAATGTCATGTTGGACAGTGTCAAAAGCCTCACTTAAGTCAAGATACATCACATCTCCTACTTCTCTATTATCCACTAGGCCAGTTACCCTGTCAAAGAAGGAAATGAGATTGGTTTGACACAATTTGCTCTTGAAAAATTCATGCTGGCTGGTTTTTATCACCTGATTGTATTCTAGGTGCATATGAATTGTTCCAACATCCCTCTGGGGGAGCAGACCAGGGGCAAACTGGGCTTGGTAACTGGAAGAAGAAGTACTTATGGAATTAATGGCTAAGCCTGACTTTCTTCAGTCCTGCCAGGCTGCTTCTGTTTACATTAAATAGAGCTTATGCTTTAAGATCAAATCAACAAAACCTGGCCACCTTCTATTGTAGGACAATCTAGCAGTTAATCACTGTAGCTGCACTATATCACTACTGTGTAAGACCCATGTAGAAACTCAAGCTAATTCCTGCCCCAGAAACTGCAGGGCTAAAATCCTACTCCCATTTTCTTCAATAAGGCCAGGATTTCAGTCTTGCATCTTGGGATGAATTATCTCAGGTTTCTAGTGCTCAGATGTTGAGAGCTGGTTCTACATCTCATAATGACACGTTACTGCAGTATGTAGACACATACTTAGTTTTCCAGCGCATTTAAAATGTTAACCACTAATTCACATTAATGGGAGTCTTCACACTGCCTTCAATAACCTTTGAACCAGACTTCAGTACATAAAATTTATCATTTTTCTTTGTTTTCACAGCCTTGCTCCCAGAAAGGTCCTGACCACATGTTTGCAACTTTGGGTGGTATTGCAAAATGATAATAAATATGATGATGGGTCAGAAGTCCCACCTCAGTTTACAGAATGACAAGAAGTTGGGAAATCAGGAGATTTTTACTCAGGGGGGAAAAAAAAAAAAAGAAAAAGTGTGAAGGGTGTATGTGTGAGGAGGGAGCAATCTGGGAGCATTCTGTTGCCAAAAACCTCAAAGAAAGCCCTCTTCCTCTCCATTTTGATTCCAGTTTAATGCCTCTCTGGTCAGCCTTCCTGAGTCTTTTTATTTGTTAATGTTCAAGTGAGCTCTTCCTCAGACGCAAGTTTTTATGCAAGAGACAAACAAGAGATTCTTTTCTTCCTCCTTTCTATCACTTCTTTTCTTTTTACCCCTCTAAGTCTCCAATACATTCATCCTCCACCAGAGGCTCATCCTTCCCACTCTCTGTAATGCATTTTTTCCTGTCCTACTCCATAGGAACTATTTCTTATTCCCCTTTCAAAACTTTTTAACCATACAGACTTTTATACAGGTATGGAATTAAGAGTTGAACATCACCATGCAGTCACATCTAGGTTACCTCAATTCAGCTTCCCATACTGTTATTTCCATTCATGTCTCCTACAACCCATTTCAGCCTTCGCATCAGGGAAAGCATAAAAGAGAAAAAGCAGAAGAGCAGCCATGGAAATAGCTATTTCAGCACCTCTGAAGACAAGTGATTGTAGATGACAAAGACTGGGCACAAAAATCCACAGCATTCAATGTGGCTTCACCAGAAAGAAACAGTCCAGAAGGACGGCTCACACTTGACTGTGGTCATGGGTATTCTTCAGCTTTATACAGATGAGTTGTTTTGCAATTGCTGGGGACCATAGGTGGTCCACATACCACTTCTAAGGAGTCTGTGGTAGACAGCTAACATATACTACATAGCTGCCTATATGCACAATTGTCCTAAGTCTAACAGCAGTTCTGGGTTTTTTTAAGGTGGTACTGAAGATGTTCAGTAAGACCTTGTTCCAGTACTCCTTGATGAAAATCTCTGACCTACTATACAGCAGGCCATTTCAATTCATCTCTGTTTCCTCTACAGCCATCCGTTATTCTTGATTTCTTGAAAGAGAAATTACTTCCGGCTTTTGCCACGCTCAGCACTAACATAATAATAAATAGGTCTGCATTTATAAGCAACACTAATAACATAATTAGGTTCTCCAATCTCTGTTTACTTTGTGAAAATAGAATTTGTGTAAAAAAATCACATAAAAAATTGTGTTTAAAAGTATCATTTTGTTTGAAGTCTGTTTCATTGTTACTCTGCATAAATGGATTTCCCCCTGCTTTTGTGAGAGCCTTGCAGTCCAAAACATGAGATAAGAAGTCATTAAAGAGGAAAATATAACTGCAAAATTACAGAAACTGGCAAGATAACATAGAAATAGAAACCACTAACCACTAGCTCTTTTTTTTTTTTCCTGTGAAATGACAAGGTTTCAAGTTGATGTTGTCAGTGCAAGTAATCTTGAAATCTAAACTACAGCAGTTTCACTATCTCAAGTCAAAGGCACAGATTTTAAAGGAAAAAGTTCTTTTTGAAAGCTTGTCTGCATTAAAACTTTGAAAGTTATCTGTTGGCTTGATATAATGATTATTGCACTATTGACAGAAATACCATTTTTTCTTATTAAGACCCATATGGCTACAAATATTTTGCTGCAGTGTTATTAACAGAACAATACACAGTAAAGTTTCAGATTTTGTATCTAGTCTAAGTGCTGTGAAATCCAGTCACCTAAAAGCATTAAGCAGCAAGTTCAGTGTTTGTACTTAGTATTTCATAGGAAACATAACACTAGATCATTCAGGGGTTAAGCAAAAGATTAGAATAAAGTATATCCTGTAAAATTTGTATATGATATAGGCTGCATATGGACAGCTCTTCCATCTGCCTAGATGACTACAACAAAGATACAAGTAGATAAAATTGTTGTTAATTTAGTAACATGTACCGACATGATAGCAAGTCCAATTTTGATTGAAATCATTTGAAGGTTCTAACATTTGCATCTCTTCAATCAGCTTTCATTTCTTACACAGATCCATCATTTTAGTATCTGGCTGTATTGCACAAAAAATATGGACCTCCATTAATTTCTAGAACGAAAAATTGAAACTAATCCTGGAGACCATCTGGAAGGCATGAGTAGAACAAAAATTCAGCTCCTTGCCTGTAAGGCCGCATCACTTCTTTAAAAACAATGAAAGCAATAGCACAAACTTGGTTTCATTTTTGGTTACAAGTGCAATTTGAGGACCTCTGTTACCTCAGTCACACGTTTCAGCCTTGGTTGTACTGAAGGCAATGCAGCATCCAAAGAAAGAAGTCCAAAGCCTATGAAGTTGGAGCTGATGGCCAACATATTTCAGAGCATTCACTTCTTGTATCTGAAATAGTTCTGATATGTAATGAAGACTTTCTCTTGATGGCTACAGAGAGGACAAATTAAATGAGAACTGCATATTTTGGGACAAATCTTCAAACCATTTTCGATCTTAAGTAAAGGTGTCTATGTGAATATCAGGCTTGCCAGAAAAAAAATGGAACTGTCAAGCCACAGAAAGAAATGGTAGATGAGATAATCCTTGTCTCATGTTACTGCTACTTGTATGTATAGCTTCACTGCAGCAAGCTTGATCATACATACTTTCATAAAGGTTAACAAGAATTTCCAGTCTTTTAGAGCATCAGCATGTATGTTTTTACTGTTCATTCTCTTTGAGAATAAATCTCATTCAAAGACTTTAAAAGTTGTATACATAATAACATTAAAGATGTGTTTATATCACTGTGTTTCCTGAAAAGACTCTGTTTACATTTTGTTTCAGGGCTAAAAGGCATTTGGGGAAGAATGGGCTCATTCAGAATAAATGCTTCTTTAAATCCGCTTTAATTTTTTCTGTTGAGTTAATCAGATATGACACTGATTTTATCCTGTATTCAGAACCTGTTAGCTATTCTGTCCAGCTGAAATACAAACACTGTTTCAATTACAGAAGAAGGCAGGTAGAAATTAAAAGAGGCATTGCTCCTTTAGGTTTAAAGTCGCTTGGCTAGTCAGATCTTCAAGCAGAATCTCTGTTACTGAGCTGAAGATTTAAACAATCGTGACTTTCAAGAGTGTTTCCACCCCATTAGTGATATAGTAGTTCACATCAGAAAGAACTACGGCATTTTACAGAATTCAGTAGAGAAATGATTCTTCTCTAGTACTTGGTAGCAGCAGTATTTCAGGGGTTTTATGCCATGGTTTTTACAATCTAAACACAGAAATTAAATGCCTGTAGTCATAACTCATATCCTCCAATTGCTTTAAAATGGACATTTAGCTCCTCAAAGGAGTTGACAATGTCTTTTTAAATTATTACTGCTGATTTATACCACTGTAATATGACAAAGTAGACTTATACTCCCCAAATCTGAAGATAGAACAAAATATTCTTTGCACACAGTAGCGGGCAAAGGTTCTTCAGAAATAAAATATGCCTGCCCTCTACTGACCATCTAAGAAACTTTTCTTTTTTAAACAATATTTGCACCAGTAAAAATTTTCATAAAAATTTAAATTTAATTTCTTTCCTCATCTGAAGTGTCTCATAACATCACGTCTCCAAATAAGATTTTCAGTCTTCATGTACTTGTTGCATCCTTCCAGGAAGCTCAAAGACTGTCACTTTGCACAACATGTTGTAAGTATCCATATTTTTTTTTCCTTGATTCACTGGTCTCCTGAGAAAATCAGGGTGAGAGAATAGAGTAGCCCAGAGTTTAAAATCTGACTGTCTGCCCAGGATTGTTAATGTAAAAGACTCTCTTTTTTGCAGCAGCTGTTACAAATCAAGAAGCAATTGTACTTTGGACATTCACACTGAATGAGTCTTAACCTCAGGAGAGTTTAAGAAAACAGAAAAGTGTTTGCAAAATTCATTGGATACCAAATTTCCAGGATATTTTTAATCCAGTTTGAAATGCTGTGCATATGTGCTATTAGAATGACCAGTTTTATTTAAGAGTAACGAGAAAAACAAAGTCCTGGCTTGATGTATGTGGCCAGTTCTGGCAGAGGCACACAAGGACACATCTGGATGAGCCATCTCCTTTTAAGCTGCAATTTGTCTAATCTGTTTTAGACTTATTTAAAATGAGATGAACCATGCTTTAGAAATGCTCCCTTCCCTCAAATATACATGCAGTCTGATGAACCTCCAGGAAGGTACTCTGCATCAATATTTACGCTAACCACAAGCCACACTGAGGAATAAAAGGAACAAAGGAAATGCTCCTCGCCTAGTGAATCTAGGACATAAACTGCTTCAAAGCACAAGAAGGAAGAGTTCAGTCCAGTGAGGACTTAACCCCTGAACTCTGGGGATGAATGGCATTCCAGCTCATGATCTCACCACCATTTCTTTTCAGCTTGGTAGGACCAGTACTGCCTCCAGCATGAAACAGTGCTGCTGTTTTCAAAAGCTTTCAGAACTTGCCTGTGCACAGCCAATACCTTAGGCTCGATCATACTGAAAAATAAACAAACAAATTACTCCTGACTACTTGTCCATGTGGGCCACTCAAGGATATGAAAGCACCCAGAGTAAAGTTAGCCACCTGATAACACAAACATGACCTCAGTGTTGGGCTTTCCAACTCTGACACTGGTTTTAGCAGTGATTTCAGTAAGAACCATCCCAGACCAACTCATAAGTGCTACTAAAAGCCAATGATATAAAATTAATCCATTGCTCTTGCCACTGAACCCCCATAGTTATTCACTAGGTGTAGTCCTGTACTAATGCAGGACTCATATACTTTACTTTCTATATTAATGCTATGACTTTACATCAGGCTTTGAAAATGAGTTGGTATCTCCAGAAACTGCAGAATGGATTTACACACAAACCTCTGAACAGGTGTATGAATAGCACAGGGGCAGATTAGTGGAGAATTTGAACTAAAAATTTCATTGAGGAAATAATTTTCTTTTCCTACGTATATCTCAAACTGTGCTATGAAAATAACCTGAAAGGAAGAAAAGGTACAGAAGCCATGTGTTTTAATAAGCCATGTGGATAGTTTGTCCTTTTCTGAATATCTTTATGTATGGTATACAAAGATACAGAGAATATGTAGAGATATATATTTTCCCCCAGTAAGAATAATAAATAACTACATCTTTATGGAGATGTACAATAATGGTGCTTCTGCTACTGCTGCTAGATATCTGCCTAATGCTTGTCTGTTACTGAGAACCAAAAATGGTTTGCAAACAGCAACTTTTTGAGACTGAATAAAAAGAAAACGCTCTGGAATAGAGTATTTTCAAAATGGAATCACCTGCTCATGAGTGAAGTTTGAAGAGCAACAGCTTTTATAATCAACTCTCCTCCCATCTGGGTATTTGAATACTCCCCCATCAGTGCAATTTATAGAGCCCTGCTTTGAAAAATTTCTCTACTGGGAAGCTGAGGCTCTGCTTTCTAAGTCCACACAGCACAGGCAGCACACCAGCATCATGCAGTCCCTGGAAATCAGTCCCATAGAAATGAAGGTGGAAAGGAGAAGATAGACCACCCATGCTTATATCAGCTATTTAAAGATGAACTTTCAGTATAAAAAAACCCTACAGTAACAGTAGTGACACAGAGGAACTATTAAGTATGAACAATATAGTTTATATTCATATTGATTACCTCTGGTTCTTGATGAGACCTATGAGTTCATGACAGAACACAAGTTTCAAATAATAAAAAAAAGTTATGTTGATCAAATACTGATCATTAATAAAGCACACATGATCCTTCTCACACAAGCCCAAAAGGATTACTTAGCCATGTGGAGACAACAGGCAGTAATTAATCCGTGCAGTATTTACATCAAAATTTCATCACCCTTCCCTGAAGAATAGCCACAGGCAAAAAAGGTTAGCATATTATCTCACACTAGAATTAATCACAATCTTTTGGAAAACAGTATCACTAAAAAACTGAGTCCAGAGACATCTTCACTATCTATTTCTTCCCTATCAACTTTGCTATAGATACCATAACAGAGACAGATGCACAGTATCAAGAAAAGCAGTTCTGAGCGCTGCCGCTGCCAGACTATTGAGCCTCACAATGTACATAAAAAAAGTGTTACCCCTGAGGCAAATAAACATAGCAAACACAGTCCTCCAAGAAATACTACACAGTATTGGAAGTTTATGCTATATTTAAATCTTGTCCTCTCATTTTAATAAGGAAATATTGGTACTGCAAGAGGAAATTACTCTTTCTGCTAATTTAAAACAGGCTGTCAATTTTCACAGTAGGACTGGTAAGAGCCCTCTTTGAGGTTCCCCTAATCCACAGAGCCTTGGAGAGGCAGGACCTGTCTTTGGAGACAGAGGCTAAGCAGAGCAGATAGACACACTTCTCTTGCTGACATGGAGAAGTTTTCATTCCTTTATCTGAGAGGTGATGTCCTCTTTTAACTTAAGCACAGAAGCAAGAGTCCCTAGGGCCTTGCAGGAAAGGAAAATTTGGAAATATGGGATTTTACAAGTGGAGGTCCTAGGGAAGAGTTAGGTATTGCCACCAGACACTACCTCCTAACTAGACAGACAATTAAAGAAGACATGCTAACCTGTGCTCTGTAATTTACTGTTGAACACTTGCCAGATTAAAAAAGAAAGTTGCCACTTTATAAACATCTTTAAAACTTTCTTTTTTCCTGAATGCCAGAACACAAGACTAATCATTGTAATCCACTGTCTTTAAAAAAAAACAACAATCATGCTAGTTTTCACTTAACTTTATACATTTTAGCTCTGATCTTCAATTTCTTCCTTTTCCTTCTTCATTTCAGCTTTCTGAAACCATCTGCTTTCTGTTAAGATGAATTCTTAAAATCCTGTGAGCTGCTCATATGAAGCGAGTAAGAGCTGGATTTTCTAAAAGAGGCAGAGATTTGCAATGTAAACAACCTATATGCAGCTTATATCTTCATTCAGGTTTATAGCAAGTGGGTGGATATATTGCATAACTACATTTCAGAAGGGGTAATTAGGTGCTGAAATATGCATTTGCTTGTGTAGTGAACCAACTACACTAACCCATACAAGCATGTATATTTTTGTGCTCATAACTGTGTTTCTCTACCTTCTGAAAATGTGATCTTATAAGAATTAATATTAACGGTTGTAAGAGCCTAAAAATGTCTTTCAGCACTGCCTATAACTTCTGAGCTTTGCTATCTCTAGTTATTCTTCACCACTCAGGTGAGTGCAGACCCCATTGAAAACATTCACAGTGTGGATAGCTAAGATTGGTAAAATTTATGAATTGATTCATAAATAATAAAAAATAACAACAATAATCAAACTGTGTCTGATTTGCGTTCCTTAGGTATGTTATGTAGGAAACAGACAAGCTGTAACCCAGAAGCAGCCTAACGGAGGTTACACAAGAGTAGCATGTGCTGTAACACACCTGCTGAGATTCTTTACTGGCAGGTTACTGCCACAGAGCTGTGTGGAGCATCACACGGTCTCGTTAGCTCCTACTTGTTTAGACAGTGCTTCTGTTTCCACTGTGTTGTTTCTTCCTGATTGCAAATTAATTGAGATGATCTGCAGGTTACAATACTAAGACAGCAAATTAAGAAATGTTCAGTTATGATGGCCAGTACTCATTATCTGATCCAACGCATGGGAGATGCCCTTGCCACAAGATCAGACATGGTTCCACGGCATCTAACTCCAGCTGCACAGCCCAGCCCCATGCTGGTCCAGAATCCATTAACTCTTAACACCATCTTTAAAGTCTCTGTCTGTCAGTTCCCTTATCAGTATGTTAGGGAAAATAATGCTCTCTAGCCCTAAATTACTGTAATGACAAGATCCTCAGATAGGAGGTGAAAGGTGACTGTATAACATTATTAAGTACTGCTTTATTCTTACTTTAAGTAGACAAAGCATAGGTAATTTTAGCCTTTAATCACATCCATGTCTTTTGCTCTGACATACTGGCCTAGTTCAGTCTCAAGTTAGTGATGAAGAATATTTTTAGGCACCAGAACCCCCCCCAGAAATCAGTTTAGGTCTTTTGCTTTTAAATACAGCCAGCTACTTAGGTCTTCCTGAAAGGAGTGCATCACGTTTGCAACACGATTTGTCCCTGCACATTTTGATCACCTTGGCTTAGAAAACACCAGCAATGCTACTCAGAGTTTCAGGCAAAGGACAAGTTCAGACCCACAGCTGAACCATAGGGTTACAAAGGATCTGTAGATCTGATCTTGGTTTGGAGAAGAAGGGTTACAAGATGGATGTTGCATTTTCAAGATTTGAATTAGTTATTATCAAATACATACATGCAAAAATGTTATGTGCCCCATTTCATAAATGATGAGCACAAGCACTAGGGTTCTGGATCTTAACCGCATTTCATTCTGCATTAAACACACAAAACCCAAACGAAGATACAGTGTCTGAGTTACTAAAATGCCTGTGGTGTGATGTACCTCTGGAGACATTCAAGAGGTTCAGACTTCAAGCACAAGCGAAAGCACTCCTTGCCTAACTAATCAGTCACCATAAAAGCACTAAATCAGGTACACAGTTGAGTTGCAAAGAAAAAACTGGTGAGTTGGTGGTGGGGATTGTTAATAAATCTGCCCTCTAATGAGGCTATTCTATTAAAAATAATTTGTAAGTATATTAACCTGTAAAAAAAATTGCTGATGAGTTCATGGGTTGAAAGAGATTGTTATAGAGAACCATTAAATATGAAGAAGAGTACTCACAAAAGGAAAAGGTGGAAAGTATAAACTGGAAGTTAGGACTACACTTTTCCCATTACATCAGCAGCATACATACTGATATACAGACACTAATTTATGGCAGCATTTACACTTTGTTCCCAGCTTTATAAATTTTACTTTGAACCCCTTTTTCCTTCTTCACATTGCGCAAAAAAACCCACCCTTTTTTTCTCTCACATAGACATTTTGTCATGTTTTTAATTATAAATACACATCCTAACTCTTTGGGAACTTAATGGATGACTGGAGAATTAGTGGGACTGTAACATGAGAGGTCTGAGTCTAAGCAATATGCAAAACAGATTTTTGAACCACACTTCTGAATGTTACTTTTCATTCAGGCCCAGTTAATTCGTTCACACTAGATTGTAACAATCAGACCAGATGCTATGTTTTAAATCATGTCTTGTATAACTGAGGTTTCTATCCTGGGATATTCAAGAATTCTTGTAAAGCAGTTTTTTACCAAAAATAAACAGGTTGAAGCCTTAACTGATATTTGATGGGAGGTGAAGCAACTTAAGGACTGTAAATCTGAAAACAGTAAATACAGAATGAGAGTGCTGCAACACACACTTCAGTTTTAAGGTGAATCTGAAAAACACTGACCCAGGAACACCAGACCTGACACTAAGGAGACTCTCAGGTAAAATACAAACACTGTAAGGAAATATATGAAGGAAGGCAAGCGGGAAGAAAGAGTTCAGTGACACAGAGATAGTCCTGATTAATCAACTAGCACGATTTTTATATCCTAACTCAAGGCTTTTCTCCTTAATATTCCTCCCATGACAAAGACACAAATGAACAGAGAACTGGCAGGCAGCTAAAGACACCGTCTGTGCACACACTTCTAGCATGTGAGTTGGTTGTTTACCATGTGTATTGCTAACACCATTGCAAAGACCAGTTTTCCTGCAGCATTGTTCCTACAGTTTTTAATGTTTCTTTTCTATTTGCTTTGTAGCATCCTTACGATATTTTCCAAAGAAACACCCACAGTTTGCCCAGAGCAGGCCTCTTGACCAATAGTCACTCTGCCAATAGAAAAAAACTTCATTTTCTGTTTTTCTTTTTGTTTGGTGCAAATAGTTAGAAACAGGAAACAAGCTCAACATAAAGTGAGAAAAACCCAGTGAAACCATATGATGGAAACCATCATACTTAATAGTCTTTTTTGTTTTTTTCTTTTCTTTTTTCTGGGCACACATGGTCTTTTCCCAAGTGCGTACAGACAGATGTATGCACCAAACATGAAAATCCTCTGACTGAGCACTATATTCCATCTTCTTCACGAATGAAGAAGGTAGATGAAGAGGTGCCATTCTTTATGGCCCCGTTCCAACACCAGAGCAGCTATCAGCGATATATATTGAAAAGAAGCAGGTGAATCATTTCTTGCTATGAAAAGAACTGCTAGTTTGTCATGAATTCTTTTGTTAAAACAAAATTTATTTAGTTTCCACCTTTTTTAACAAGCAAAATATTCTAAGCTGGTACTTTAGAATTTGCATAAAAGGAGACCTCTTGGACAGACTTCATCATTTCAAAATATACACTTTACACCTAGGAAAATGTATCAAAGCCACAAATGCTTTGGTCAAGAAGTTTCACCCCTCTTGAATTGACTGATGATATCATATGTTCTAGGAATATTTTTATCATCTGGCATGTTGCTCGGCACCATATGGCACAGCACACTGACAAGAGAGAAAGGACTAGTTTTAAATATTATATATATATATAGGTAGATAAAAATAAATGTTACACTTCTATAGAAGTATAAAGACACTATTGCACATTTCTGTAATTCTTATTACAGTAGGGGCTCATTGTGGAAGGTACGTTTTTTGTCCTCACACTGAAACACAGAAGTAAGAACTACAGAAGTAAAGCGTAAAATAGTTTCAAAAAAAGAAATGCAACCCTTCAAAGGGAGCTTGAACTGAATGCAACACTTATTTTCTCACTTAGTAATGCTTCTTTTTCCAAGACTTGTAATTATTGTAATAATGACATATTAACCCTTTCTCTTGGAATTACTTTCCTGCAGTTAATTCAGATAGACATATTTTACAGTCACTTATAATTTTTATATAGACTAATAGCTCCAGTTCTGTCAGTACTGGAGGGGGTGAAGTCTGACAGTTTTTCCAAGAAAACTTTTTAAAGGGAAGTTCATGCCTTTTGGCTTTAATATACAAACATTATCTCTTAATTTTTCATTATTATTTGAGGTACAGTGACATTATGTTTTGTACAAAATACTGTATTGAATATTTACTTAGGTGGGTATCACATTTTTTTTTTTCTATTTGGCAAAGGAAATGTGAACTTTCTGGCTTTTTGTAGATGACGTCACTAACTGGGTAAGATGGAACATTTAGCCCAGAAGCATTCACCATTTTATTGAAAATTCTCTTTTCCTCCGTGAAGTCTTCTTGATATATCTTGGTTCAAATTCAAACACAGCAAGATCTCATTTTATCTTCTGACATGCTTAACCCGGAATGTGAAAATGTGTCTAGAGAAACAGAAAGTTTAAACACATTCTGTACCAATATAAAAGCAACCAAATGTCCATTACCGCCTCTTAGTCATCTTCTGCTGTGATTTTTCCCTTCATAATTCACCATTTTAGGAACAGGATACTAAACTGAACACAAATCTTCTCAAGCCTTTGAGGACATCTTCCTCTATCCTGTGTGCCTTCATCACACAAACGTTTGTCTGTGTTACGGCTTTTCCAAAGTACTTTTGGACAATCCAAGCCTTTAGGAAGCCTTACCCCAATGACTGAGCGTTCATCTTCCTCCCAACCCCAAATCTTCCACCTTCTTCCAAGCTCGTGCACAGAAGTCCACCCCACCTCCACAAGATGTTTCTGCATGTTAGACAGCACTTTACAGCTTTCAAGTCTTTATTAACCTTATTGTCCACAAAGAATTGGTGCTAGCCCATCCCACAAACTGCACTGCACCCTTCTTCTGCTTGTCCTGGCACTGGCTTGCTCCCCATCCTTCCACCTGCTCTCACTGTTCTTGGTAGGAAGAACTTTTCCCAGTTCCAGATTTTGGAAACAGTCTTTCACTCTTTTCCCTCACTAAATATCTACATCATTTAAGATATTAAATGAAATTACTGAGTTTGCCTTATAATTGTCCCTATTATAGTACGTCTAACATTAGCATAGTACAGTATGAAGACAGGAAAGAAAAAAGAAACTTATTAGTGACCTATTTTGAGTAATTTTACACTGTCACCTACTCCTTAGAGTTAAAAGTTCAAAAAATACTTGAAATAAATTGTTAAATTACATACATACATACTTTAACACAGTATCAGTAGTAAAGGAGTCTTATTTGCAAGAACTACAGCTGTCCCCACTCCAGCCATTTAAGATTAGTGAGGCTGCAGAGCAGTGTAGAACACAGGAACTGCAGGGCTCAGAACAGGCTTTGCCAATCAGCAGAGCAGACGCTAATGTGTCTGAGAGCTCCTGAAGGCTGTCTCTGTGCTTGCTTCATGACCTGATCACCCAACCGGGTTCCCAAGCCTCAGAGCTATTTGTGCTGGGACGCTGCATCAGAAGCACTGAGGGTGGAGGCTCATGGCTGTGTATGGTTTGCAGACCCCATGGCTCAACAAAGCTACCTTACTTCCCAGTTTCATTGTATTTTCATAGCTAAAGCTCTGTGCCTGAGTGGTTTGGGGTGAAAGGGTGATAAAGAAACTGTGTGTCATTATCACACCTTTTAGGGATGTACTTGTCATCATACACCTATCCAGTATGTGAAATAAAATCATTTTGATGTGAGGGGCTTCTCTTTGAATGCCAGGCAGGCAGTTTGAAAACATCATTAGAGTTTCCATATCTTATCATCACTAGAGATACCCTGTTCAAGCCAGTAACTATGCAGACACACACAGATGAAATAAATCTTTGAGCTGGAAGCTGCTGTTGCAGTAATCAGTAATCATGTCCTGGATTATGTTCAATGTGGACAGTTCCAAAGTCAACAGCTTTAAAGAACACAGTTTCCAAATGCTACAGGAAACCCTAGCGATTGCTAACAGGGGAGGGCAAAATTAGAAATCGAAAATGTGAATAAGAGTTAGAATTCTTCAAGAGTACTTAGATTTTTATTAGCCAAAGGTTGGAAAACTATGCAACTTGGGTCAGTAAAGAACTGAAAACAACTTTTACTAATAAAAACTAAGGACAGAAAGGGATATACTATGGATATAATAGAACATATCCTGTTTTACCTTAAAGATTACACTTTTCATCCTCTACTAATGGATATTCTCTTTTGTATTTAATAATCCTTTGTAGCAGCCTCTCTCAACTCCCAAGTCAATTAGTTTGTTACAAATGAGTAAGGGTAATTGGAGCCCTCATAGGAAAAATTCAAAATATGGTGATGTGGTTGGCAGGACTAAAGGTGAGAGATGAGAGAACAAGCATATTAGATACAGTGAAAATCATGAAAAGAAAGAAAACTTAACTCTGTAAGAAAGCATATTTGCTTGGAAACATGGGCAAGGGTATTAGTAATCAGTCAGGTGTTGGGGCTTGAAATTCAGCTGTCAGACATATATAGGGTTTTATTCCAAAACCCCTCTTATGAAGACACCATCTATAAAGAGAGCAGGGAATTACTTATTTGCAAAACCTCAGTTAAGTCTTAAATGAAAAAATTGAGCCTTAGCAGGCTTTCATTTTAGAGAAGCACATAGCAACCACCACTGACAAGGAAACTGCAAACCCTGGTTTTGAACGTGGTAACTTAAAGACAAGGATGAGGAACAAAATGAACTGGCTACCAAGAAAGCCGGGGGGATAGTCTCAAGACACATACTCTCCAAAGATCCATTGACACGGCACTGGCAGTGGAACATTAAAGCCTGCTTCAAGCAAGGGGTCAAAGTAGATACTCTCATAATCAAAGACATAACAAAATCAAAGAGATTGTGCTCAGAACAAACCCAAGAATAATGAGATAGCACAGAAACTTCTTAACAACAGTAACTTGGAAAAAAACAGCCCTAAATACCAATAATTCTCAAATTACTTTGCCCTGATTCCACCATTACTTTGCCACGGAGACAACCATTTGTTAAGTTCTCCCTCACTGTGTTAAGTAAGGAGGCAGTTATGATGCTGAAGTCTAGGCACAGGTTCTAGCCACCATCCAGGGTTTGCATTAAAGGACACCAAACATTTTAATATACAGCATAGTAACAACATCAAAGCTGACTCCCAAATCAAAGTCCCAAGCATGCATCTACAGAGCAGTGGAAACAAAGCTGTTATCCATAAGACCATCTTAACTTTGGCATTTCAAGGAAGGATTTGGTAGACAGCAAGTGCATCTCAGCAGGCTTAGCAGGCTTGAAAATCTGGCCTCTAAGGATTATCTTTTCTATAAGTGCCTCATTAAAATTAAAATAAGACTTCTTCACTAACTGCTTTTTCTTGAACACTTTCTGTAAATATTAACATCCAGAAGTAATATCCAGAACAAAACCTAATCTCCACTTCTAGAATATTTGTAAAACTACTGATATAATTTTACTATGAGAGTATAATTTCATTTATCTTTGATTTTTAGACCTTGGGAAGACCTCAGTCTAGATAGAGCTTATAAAACCAGTTAATGTATGAGAAGCCTGTTCCCTAATTTTTATAATTTACTTTAGCACATAGTTAAGTAGTGCTGATGTGAAAACAGCTGGTGTGCAAACACTTAAGTGTTCTGTCTAAATCTAAAGTGGTGGAGGAAGGCTAATGAATTGCAGAGTTACAAGAAAAAACGAAGTGAGATTACTCAATTCAGTGTTACGAGTGCTCAAACTTCAGCCTTGTTTCAGACCAGGGCCTTCTGTGCATCTGATATAGCCAAATGTCAGTAATATCCAGGTTGAATGGGAAGAACTGAGCCTATTAGAGAACCAAAGTCATGAGAAAGAAAGAGAGCGGGAGAAAGAGAGATCCATCAACTCCCAGCAGTAACGAGCGATGCAGACAGTCAAGATGATGCAGATAGTCAAGATTTCAATGACAATGGCAGAGTTTCTGGGATTAAAATCACCAAAACCTCATTTTCATTGATAACATGAACACCATCAGGCTCAAGAAATTTTATTTCTAAAAGCTGTGCAAAAAATTACATGAAAAACAGTATAAAACTTTTCAGTGGATTTAAGCAGTTGTTCAAGTGAGTGGTAAACCTAGCTGTTTGCCGCAATGAAGGACGGATGCATGGTAGCTAAAGCTCTGTGAAATACTCTGCAAATCTATGGGTATATATTAGCAACAGAACAAAACACGCCCTCCAACTTCTGACAAAACCGAAAACATGGAAACAAAGATGTTAGTTAAACAACCCCCTTCTGGAAGAATGCTAATTAACTTTTATAGGTTACATTTTCTTGATATACCGAAATCAAGATGACACAGCCATTTGTTTTCCCTGGCAAAGTCATGCACATCACTGATTATTCAGGTTTTGAAAACTGTGTATAATACATACTACCACCTACACAACAGCACAATGCTGACATTTCAGCACAGAACATGTTGAAGCAGTATTTCTGTACTGGAAAAAAGAACAACAAAGACATTTCCTAGAAGGTATCCATTGAATAGAAGAGAATAATGTATAAAACATGGGCCTTTTCTTAAGAGCCTCAGGTTACAGATGCCTTTTACACCGCATCATGCTCCCAGCATAACAAAGCTGGCAGAAGCACCAGGTTGAAACACGGAAAAGCAATTTTGTTTTGATTTTGTGGAGCAAAAAAGACTTACCAACTTCTTGCAGTAATTTTTGTGAAGCAGAGTACATTTAGGGGAATTACAAATAAGTTGCCTAAATGTCTTTGTTCTGTATTCTTTCTTATTTTCAAACTGTATTAATTACTGCAGTCACCACTGTTAATAAGCCAAGATAAAATGACTGTATTTTTAATACTACATCGACCATCGACTACATCTTCTGTTACTCTTGCATATAAGAGAGCCTTTACTTTTTACCCATGAGAAAATCCAAGTGAACCTACACAACTGTACAGGAGTTTCACCCAGATAAGTTCCTGATCACTCAGAAAAAATGGACAGAGCCTCCTTTTAGAATAGGATGCTGTCTGCTAAACAAGGGAGGCACTCCCTGCTCTGCAGGAGCCAGATATACTGGGCATCATCTAAATGAATCCCTGCTGTAAATTGGGTGACTTCAGTAAATTCAGCAAGGTCCACTGGTCAAAAAATGGTGCAAAGGGCATAAAACCCAGGCTGTATCCTTACGGCATTGGCACTAGCACTAGAGTGAGGAACTAGCTATGGTTTCTAGGGAGAGGTGTATGCCAGGTGCTCTCACACACAAAGCAAAGAAACACAGTAGATCACACAGACCAGGAATCCAAAGTATGGACTAACTCCTCACTGAACTCTTGACTAATCAGCTTGTAAAAAGAGTTTCAAGCTTCTGACAACACCGTATGTGCAATAATAAACTGAATTTCCCCATAACTTTAGTGGCAAACACACAGCATTTCTATTTCAGTGAGGTCTTGTTGAAATAACAGTGATTTGAGCCCCAATGTGACTCCATCCCTGCAGGCACAGAGTGAAGATGACCTACTTGTACCAAGCAGTAGCACACTCAACCACAGACTGTGTGATTCAAAGACATGAATTAGAGATCATCAATGCAGCACACATACAGCAGGTTTCCAGCACTGCCATAGCTGCAGCAGCACAAAGACTGGTAACAGTTTGGGTCCCCTAACACTTTTTTTGCGATTTTTTTTCTTTTTTTTTTTTTTTTTTAAGAAAAATGAAAGAGAAAGGGAAAAAACAGAAGCTCAGATGATCATACATGAACTCAGAAAACACATTCATTTGAACACATTAATAAGGAGTTGGGCTTTGCTTCCAGTTTCACACAAAGATCTCCACGTGCCTGAATTGATGATAAATGATAATTGATACAAAAAAAAAGGGCAATCAATATAAATCAGTTTTAAGGAAGGAACAAAAAAGATATCTTTTTCTTTTAAATCTTACTGATTGTCATAAAGCTGTAGACTGACAAGACCTATGTACTGATATTATTTAAAAGATATGAATCATGAAACATTTATCAATTTAACTAAGTTTAATTTTTGACACCAAACAGTACAGCTAAATTAATGTAAAGCTTACATCAAAATGAGCACCTAAAATAGCATCTACAAGAGTTAAACCAGAGTTAAAGGAAAATTACTTATTTACAAGCATACATTATGTATCAGTTGTGGTTAATTAGTATGGTAAGATTGCAGGAATGTTTAAATGTGGTAGTAATCAAAGGATGGTTGGGGTTTTCAGTCTACCATTCTCTTCTTATGAGCTCTCTTTGTTTCCAGAAGATTTACCACCTATTATACCCCAATTAAACTACCTACCCTACATCTTTTCCATTGTACACCCAGAAGTTACCTTCTCAGTTGCTTACAGTTCTCATTTTTACTACACATACACATTTACTTTTCATACTAGAAGGAACTATCTTGTCCTAAAGTGATCAGAAGAAATTCCCAAAAATTCACTGATAACAAACTGCAGCCAGCTCTGTGCAGCCAAAGGCTGCCAAAGGGGATACTCATGAGACAAACTCAGGATGGATTTTCTTAAAGAAGTACCATCTCAGTTTCCAGATGACTCAAGCAAACAAAAAATGCTACAATGTCATAAAATCTTTGTGGCTAAAAAGCCACTTTGCCACTCTTAGCAACTATGTGATTAGTTTTGTCATCCTGACTACAGAAAATTCACATGTGATGTGGTCCACAGTTGGAAGACAGAAGTCCCTGCTTTCAAATGAAAAAAGGCTCTAAAGACTTCAGCCTTCTTCTTCAGAAGAGCACTTCTGTTCTAAGTCAACAGAATTACACCTCCCCATCTTTTTTAATGAATGGAGAATAAGCTTGAGACTGTTTTTAGAAAGCTAGTATCCCACTGGGAAACACCAGATTGGACTCATCAGCAGATGTGGTTAAGCACAAGCGTGTCAGTTTATGGACAGAAAAATAAAGGGCGAGTTTAGCAGAGGACAGTGAGCGTACCAACGGTGGCTAGTCATAGGCAGCTGCTAGCATCACAGACCCAGAAAGGAGTTTTGAGAGACATGTCACAGCTTCACAGTGCTAGAAATCAGAAAAAAAAGACTGACTCATGATCAGGGCCATGTGGCCTGTATGATTCCATGCAATCCATACAATTCAAATATATGCAATATTGCGTATAAAATGAAACCTAGAATCAACCCTAGCCTTTTAAGATCTCAACTAGCATGGGCATGCAGATGGAAGTGAAAGTTCTATTTTTAAGTAACCTCAGTTACCAACAAGAAGTGGTCTCATCCTCTGCAGACTTCTAGGCAGTTTAAATTAAATTCCAAACATTGAATTGTAAACTCTTCAAGAATCAATGAGTCAAGACATTTTAGCTGTATGAAAACTGAGCTTTGAAATTCTGTTCAAAGCATAAAATTAGTGCCACATTTTTTCCCCCAGGAATTAGTAGAACTAAGGCGAGGAAATGTTACTGCATATTCTGTATCATACCATCAAATGAGAAATTCACATTTGCCTCAGCAAGAAAGTGCTGATCTGTCAAAAATGCTTGAGCTTTTGCTCCACTTAGAAGCTCAAATTCCACTAAAATAGGAAACTATTCAATAGCTTAAAAGGAAGGCATTGCTTCATGAATTCACTGAATCAGAACATAACACTCACTAACCCCAACTAACTTTGCAAGTAGTATTCTTAACATGGTAGTCACCATGTAGAGATAGTGAACCACTGAAAGCAAAGTCCAGCAGAAGCAAAGATTTTGTGTCAGGCTGCATGCCTTTAGCATCAAGATTTCCACACCTGCCCATACGGCCTGGTCTGCCCTACTTGTCAGTAGATACTATGTGAGCAAATGCACCTCGAACAGACACACTAAGCTGGTTCCTCAACCAGAAAGAGCTACTACAGCAATCTCTTCTGCCCCCTAAGATACTGCTGCCAGAGGGCTTCAGCAGGCACAGCTACAGTGGGGTGAGAACAGAGACAAATTCCAGACCTGTCTAATGCGGCCAAGTAGGCAAAACTTTGTTGGTGTTCAAAATGTCACTGAGAAATTCAGTGGCTATGACTCTCCCCAGAGCACCCTTAAGTACTGTGTATTTTCATCCTGCAGCGTAAAAATTCAAACCTCCCTGTGTAATAAAATCCAAAGCCATTTCCTGGTAGAAGCAGGGCCACAAACCAGACCTCTGTCCGCTTTTCAAAGACCCACAGCAGCAGGATTTGCTGTGGTTTTGAACAGTTTTTCTTACTGCAGAAGTATTTCAGTTGTTACTGATGTGTTATAAACCACAAAAATGCTAAATCTACATGCACCACTTACGGAAGAGATTATTTCATTTGGCTATATGATAACGCTGCAGCCACTACAGAAGCTCTATGCTGTGAGCAAATATCTAAAGTAAAATCCCGGGCTTGCTGAAAGGAGTGGAAAACCTCAAATGTCTAAAGTAAGGCAAAAAAGTCGTGTCGAACACTGCAATAATACAAAGTCTGATAAGGGTCTGTTATCATTCGTTAACTGCTTTAACCTAAGATTAGGAGAATTAGAGGCCTAAAGAGTAAAAACACCAGCTGTAGTAGATATTTTATAGGGAGGAAGATAAGCACAGTAAATAACAAAAGGGACTTGAGATAAAGAAAATGCTAGACTGAATGACAGAGAAACTGACAGAAAAATCAAGGAAGATTTAAATGCACTAATTTTTTACTCTGTGTAAAACTGTTGAAAATCGGTTTGATCAGCCAGTCAAGAAGATTACGCTGGTGTCAGGGCAATGACAGAATTACATAAATGAAGAGAATAGTGACGGCTCTAATCCCTTCCCTGGGTGAAGGAAGGAGTCCTGCAGAAGTGCTGCAGGAAAAGGCAAGGAGCTTTCAGGCTACTCTTGACCAAGCTGAAGATAAGAAGGGACTACAGCATAGCTCAAGGGCAAAGTTTCAAGCTAGACAAAAAAAAACCAAAACAACCCCAAATATACCTTAACATAAACCAAGTAAAATTCATAGACAGCAATAATTATAAATCCAGTGGTTCAGTAAACTCCATTCGTATTCAGCGTAAATTTTCTTCAAAGGCCAGAGCACAGGGACTCATAGACACTGTTCACTCCTAGGTATGTTTGACTAATAGCTGCCATCTCATTCTCGGTCCTTGAAATACATTCAATCATCTTTTCTTAGGATGTTCACAAACCCTAATACTGTCCTGAAGCTGAAAATAACAGTACAGTCCTGGGTAGATGGGTGCTGAGGTTGGTGATCAGTATACTGAACAAGACTTGGGGAAGAAGATGGATGCAAACGGGTAACTGGGGGAGCATGAACGTTTGGGAAGGCTAAAGTGTTGAAGTCCCTGCCCCTTAGGTCTGCAGAAGCAGCAGGCTCCCAGCATGAGCTGGGCTGTAAGGAAGTGATGATACAAGGATGAAATGGGATGGGGAGAGATCAGCCACGACCACAGGACAGTGCAGGAGGCAGGATAAAATTTCTCTTCCTGCTACATGTTGACCACCCTAATTCACCCTGTCATCTTCCCTACTGCCGACTGTTGATGCACTCCATCACAACCTGCTTTTGTGTTTCATCCCATCAAGTGAGAAATAAATCCCATCCAAGGAGAGCAGAGGGGAAATAAAGGGCAATTAGAGACACTGGGTGTTAAGAAGTCACTCACATCTGCTGACAGCTATGTTGAGAAACCAGGCAGAATTGCCAGGTGACTTACCAACAAAAGCATTTCATTTTTTTATTGTCATTTTATCTATGGAAAATCCCCTTACAGGTTCCAGTGTGATAAAAGCAATTAGCAAAACCCACTCAAATGAAACAAAGAAGGGTCTCATTAGCCTAGCTTACTCCCTGAGCAGAGCAATGGGAATTCAAGAGGACAGTTCCTATACAGCACAATGAATTCTGTGAACAGTAAAAAATCAAACTGAGAAATCAGGAAAAAAAAGCACTCTAATACCTAGCAGAAAAAAGGGATCATACAAAATATAAAGCCAGCTGAAAGAGAAAAAATGATATATGCAGACTTCATCTTTTATTGACATAAACCTAGCATTACCCACCAGCCAAACTCTGCAGTCAGGTTATAATGATTATCAGCAGAATTGCAGTAAGGCTCAAGGACCTTATTTACATTACAGAATCCAAATGTGCTGTTTGCTTTCCATATACAGAGCAGAGAAACTTAGCATGCAAAATCATACTTATTGAAGCTGCTTTGACCAGCCCAACATTGGAAAATGAAAGTGATGCCCATGTTCTGCATGTTCTGCACTAGCTTTCAGTAAAATTCATTCTTTTGAAGACAATTAACTGACCTGTCCCTTCCACAGTCTTAAGAGAAATTAACTGACTGCCATGAGCAGGAAACACTTTCCAGTAACTTACTGCCTTTAAGGAGATAAACTGACATTTGTCACAAAAAGTAAAAAGAAGCATCTGATACAGCAGAGCTGAATCTATAGCTATACCTGATCAGTGCACCTGGGACTAAATAGGACACCAGAGGTATGAACAAATGGTCATAGGTGGTAACACCAGGGATGTTGTCACCCAGACGCTTGGGTCCTGCCCACTGAGGAAAGCTATGAGGTATGGCGATGTCCTGCATGTGTGCGTATCCTAGGGCAGCCTTCATTTTGGAAGCCACCATCATCATAGACACATGGGGACTTCTGTCTCCTGTGATCTCCAATACTGCAGTCTTTCACCAAAAACTGAGCCCAGTGTGACACCTTCACACTCAGTGACTGAGGAATCAAAACCGTATCTCTATTGGACATTTCCAACACCATCAATTGCCTACAAAGTTACAATTATAAGCACACTGGTTTGTTGGGTTTTTTTCACATGTTCTGATGACACAAATCATCTAACATTCCAAATCACCACATTGTATTTGTGCTGGAAAATCTTCTTGGGCTTTCATTTTGATGAAATGAACCTTATCACTACAGTTTAAGTTGCTTTATCTTTCACATTTCTATTTTATATAGTGCATTTTTGTCTCTGGAACTGTTAAAACACAATTTGAAGGCATGAGATCACACATATGCCTGGCTCCTAAACAATAGTCTCAGAGGTATTATTAATAAGAATATACACTGAAATAACATGCAAAACAAATCAAACAAGATTTTTTTTCATGTCTAAGCAAAAAAAAAAATGAAGCATTTGTTCATCTGGTCCCATCTGAATTATCTCTGGTTTTTATAGTGTTAGTTAAAACCTGGCTGCTCTTCTTTTTTCCCAAAACAAGCGAGCAAGCATGCAATGTAAACACTACAGAGCAGCAGCAGGCACTACACTTACATTGGTCCACTCAAATGTTCCTGGAGTGGGGAGAAAGGATAGCTGGCAAGTTGCTTCAGTCCCTACTAACTTGCCATTGAGACACAAATGTCAGATGAGCTTGTCTGCACCTTTAAGCAGGTTTTTTTTTTTTTTTTGCAGCAGGATTCAATACTTGGAACAGGAGATGGCCTTCTCTGCTAGTTTTGGATGCCATCTTAGGCTATCTTTCATCACTTCTAATTAAATCTTGTCAGTGTTTAAAAGGACATATGCATCCACTAATGAGACTGAATTCACCCCCTTTCTTAAAGTAAAGACAGAATGGTAAGAACAACCTACAGGATAAGCACTGGACTACTCATCACTCAAAGGAAAAAATAAACCAAAGGCAGAAAATCTTTCTGCATTTCAAGCAGGATTGTGTTCAAGCAGAATTTAATGTAGCTGATGCAGGAGACACTGCAATGGCCTAAACTATGCAGGAGATAAGACTGGATGGGTCACAAGAAGTGTGCTTTATTGGACATCTGTCCTGAGGGTGAAACAGTAGGTATGTCCTACTTCTGCGAATGAGATTGCGAAGCCAGGAAGCCTGAACTTTCTTCTGAGCCCAACAGATCTCAGCATCGTCTATTTTAGCTTCTTACCACTGCAGAGCCAATAGGAGTTGCATGCACGGTTTTATTTTAAAGTCTTCATAACAACAGGAGTTTAAGGCTCTAAATTTATTATAGCTGATACGGTTCTATCTGAGGAAGTCCACAGGTTATGAAAAAAAAATCCCTTCACTCCTAATGTGGTATTATCAAATAGGATCTAGCAGCATTCTCACTACACAGGATGCAAGACACTAAACAGCTTACAGAAAAAAAGATAACTCTGACTCATTCACATATGCAAAATTTCTTTGAAGTTTAATTATATTTTTTGTATCTTAAAGCAGCAATGCCAGAAATTCAGCTGTCTGTTCAACCACAAACCAGACATTGCGCAAGCAGCTGTTTCCCAAGCCACTGCATGCTGACATACACGGGAAACCTCTCCAGTCCTGCTGTGATCAATTCTGTGTCGCTCCTTAGCAGCAACAGATAATTTAACCTGGCTTTAAAGGATACTACGTGCAAGCCTCTAGGACACAAACTTTGAATTTTCTTCATTTGGTACTCAGAAGGAGCCCAGGCTCTGAACCTGGCTTGCTGCACTTGTTCCAGGGCCTGGAAATGAATCTCCATCAGTCATGCATGCTCTGATGACACTATTACTGAAAAGCCCAAACAGCTCTGGTGTACTGTCATGCACTGTAAGCTTAATTTCATCATGAGATACACACATCTAATTCCTATTGCTGTTGAACTGAAATCTTTCAGGCATGTATTAGGGTTAAAAGGAGCACCACATATAAGCCTGCCATCCCAGTACTTACATTTTTCCTCCCTGTTTGCCCCAATATCATTTCTGTGCTTTCATCACATTTTACAATTGGTTCTTGGATGAGTCCTGAATTGAGATACATTTTCACTTTTTGTACAGATACACAGCTGCTCCTTTTAAATGGGAATCGCACATGAACATTGCAGTGCGGGCTCTGGCAATATGCCTTGCCCTCAGCTGTAGGGCTTGGGAATTTGCTATTTAAGCAAAACGGTTATTGTGCTGAAAACTAACCCAGACATCTGAAAATCTTTTAAAAAATTGAAAAAAGTCCCATCCAATAGAGTAACAGAAGTTTTTGAAAGGAATAAGGAAGAAACGCCTACTCCACTGGAAACGTTTTACAAACGCAGTAATGACCGAAACAAAAAATCTTCCAAGGAGGCTTCTTTCTTAATGAAGTATAAGTCTGAGATGAGTAAGTATCGCAGATCGATTCCTGAACAACTGAAGGAAAGAATTATACCTTGTCATCAATCCACTGTTTGAGCTATTTTCAGAGAAGCTTCCCAAATGCGCCTCCCAAAGCTTATCATGATGAAAAACCAGCTGGAGAGAATTAGAATGGCTATGATCTAGCATACACAAGAAGCTCTGAAGTGGAGCTACTGTAACCTAGAAAAACATGCAAGCACTAAAGAGGAAAACATGGAGTAGTGCTTCCCAGCTGGGGAAGCGATGACCAAACGCTACTGTAGCATCAGTTGAGCAGACCAGCAATGGAAGTTTCTCAAATTTTCTCCAAGCAGATATCAACAATTGTCCTTCTTTCAGCATCCTGCTTTTGTTAACCAGATTAAATGAGGATGTCTGAAAATACTTTGATTTTCCTTGTGGCCCTATTAGAAACCTGGAGACCATCTCTCTGAAACCTTCAAAGACTACAGTATTACACTGTGACAAAGGGGTAAATCCATCATTCTGCTGGCATGCATACAAAGGGAAAAAAAGAGTACAAAAAGACTGAAACACTGGCTTCTCAGGAACCTCATTTTAATCACCAATTCTCCATTAATTCTGTCTAGTGTCCTTCAGCAGCAATAGTTTGTCTTCTTAAGGAATACACAGGTTTCTTTGGGGTTTGTTTGTTTTTTGGTTTTTTTTTTAAAGTAATTACTGCCAGAGCTAATAATTGGAAAACTTCTGCATTCTCACACTGTGTAAAAATGACACCATTATTTTTTCCAAATACTGTATCACTTTAAAAAGTAATAAAAATCTGGCAATTTTCTATTCCAATTTTTTCAACATATTGTTCAAAAATTTCATTTTTTTTTCCATGTTTTTAGGCAAGGCAAGTGACATAAGAATTTGTAATGACTACTCAGGGAAAATCTGGGCAAGGGCCTTCTGAGAAGCAAGAAACTGGAGTAAGGAAAGAGCAGGCCACTACTTGCTTTGCTAGGGAGCCACAAGAAATCAGATAAGCAACCACACTCAGCAGTACCACACTCTGTCTTAGCCATCAGTAGCAGATAGACTCCCATGGATGGAGAGTGAGGCTGTCAGCAAATAACACGAATAGCTTGTGACAAACATGCACAGGCTCTCTGGATGCCATGGACCAGAAAGGAGATGCTTCTTCAACTTCCCGCTATGGACATAAGCCTGCAATGTGCAGTGTTTCAATCTGGGTTTTCACTGCAGCATGAGAAAGGGTCAGCTGTGTGAAAGACAGGACACTCCTTTAACATCCCATTTTAGCTTCAATTTGCATATCTATTCTTCTTTCACATGCCTCCACAGGGCTTGAGCAAGCCACCCCTTCAGGACACCATGCAATACTTTCCCAAATCAACAGAGACATGCTCGTTGCATTCAGCTAGAATCCCCTACCACCAGGCCTACAGTATGAGAGCACACTACTTTTTAAAGAACATTAGAATATTGCTTAGGAAACTACAAGATTAAATCACAAGAAGCACAACCATAGCATTTTTCTGCTGATTTGAATTACGAATAGAAAGTACGAGCAGTTAAGAGGAAACAAGATATGTTCTATACGAGAGCCAAGATTTTTTTGCCTGACATGTGCCAAACAAGGAGAAGAAACAGAAGAATCTGGCACCATTAAAAACAGTTTGTGGAGAAAGGATCTGAATATCTACAGCCAAGCTCCATGTGGTTTGTAAAGAGGAAACTTTTGTTTTATGGGACTCTCAGTCAGCCAAAATTCTCCCAGACGGCGTGCAAATGGATATTAGCCTAAAAACCTAAACGCATCTTGTAGAAGGATCAGTAAATGGTTGGGAAAGAAAAGGAACACTACTGAAGTTTTAAATCCGAAGTAAAAATCTGCCTCGTGGTTGAAAAAGTTAGTTTACCAGACAGCTATAATGTCATATATGGCAAGTGTGTTGGAAAGGAAAGGCAGCAAGTTAAAGCACAAAACTAGAAGTCAGGAAAATGAGTTCCAACCCTGGCTCCACTACCAAGTAGCTCTATAAAACTTGGATAAAAGAGAAGAAGACTGCCAACTTAGCTGTGAGATTTTCCTTAACTTCATATAGTGTATTAACATTGCACTTATGCTGTTTCTTTTAGCTTCTATATTTCCCCCACTCCTTGGCATTATAATGTACTAAGCAAAGTAAGTGACTAGATGGAGTACTGAGAACAGTTATATTACTTTACCAAAACAAGCCCTGCCCAACTTCTTAATCAAAATACTTGACTGAAAAAAAAACCCAACTCAAAACCAAAAAACCAAACAATTTTATATGGGACTGTAATTCTGATAAGCAAGTTAAATACTAAAGCGGCTGACATGACCCAACAGCTTAGCTGAATATTGCGAGAAAATGTGGCATTTCTGGCTTGAAACACTAACTAGGACTTGTACTTCAGCATACAGGAGAAAGGGAATGGGCAGGCAACAGTTCCTCAGCATATGTTGAGTGGTTATACCATGGGAGAATTTTTTTCAGCTTCTCTGATAACTGCATATGCTGTGATGCATTCAGCTGCACTATTGGTACATAAAGAAGAGGTCACATTGACCTTCAGTTTACAGGGGAGAAATTGAGGCAGAGTCCGCAGGTAAGACTGCAAGTTCAGTCATTCCTTGCCGGGGAGTCAGAGGCTCAGGTAGGTTCATGGGCTGGGACTCCAGTCTGTCCTGCAGTTGCCTGGTAATGTACTTCTCTAGTTACATCATCAACAATTAAAACACATCAGGTGGCAAATTTCACCATTATGCTTAAAGGAGTAGTTAATATCTCCTGTAAGAGGATACTAGGATTAAGATTTGCCCCGTTTGTGTCTTCCTTCACACCAGCCTTTATATGTAACGTTTCAGCTAAGATTTGCCAATGAGCGTGTTTTCCTCCTCTAAGGACAGTCGTAAGCATGAATCTCATTTTTGAAACACCCTGTATTTACCTGGGTTTTCCTTATTCATACTTTTAGGACAATCAACTTAGAGGAGAAGCAGAAGAGTTAATCGTTCAGTACTTTCTGTAAGCTATGTGCATTTGTGTATAGTACTCTAGATGGATGCTCCATGCTTCATGTTGCACTGGAATAATAAAAAGAGCAGAAAGCAATTCCCTTTAATTCTTGCACTTTAATTTTATTTCCTCCAAAGAATAATGAACAGAAGAAACGAAAACCTAGCACTTCTAAGGAAAAAAAATAAAAACAAAATAAAAATATTATAGGCATTTTCCACAAAAACACTGAAAGGAAAAACCACTGTAAAAATAAAAACCATTGTATTTTACTGAGAAACCCGAAGCTAGCAGTTCTTATTGCCACTAAAAATATCTGCACCATACACACATATGCATTTACCAGGATAGCATCTACTGATGGGTTCTGGATGCTAATCAAGACCAGACCAGGCACAAACTAAAGCGGAACAACCCCTGACAAAGTAGGTCAAGAAAACTGGGAGGGAAGGGAAACTGTTGCTAGGTGGCAGTGTACCTTAAGCAAAGAATACTGTAAATCATAGATTATTGGAAAAGTTAATTATCTGCTAACAAAGGCATCATATTCAAAGCCTTGGTAGGAAGAGAACCCAAGATGTACATGATAGCCAGACTACAAATCAGAAGGATGAGAAGCTGCAGTGAAAAAAAGAAATAAGAAAAAGGAAAAAAACATCTTGGGACCCTCAACATAATGGCTCTCTAGCTCTATTAGTGCCTTAAGAAAACCAAAAGCCACTGAACTGAGTCTTGTGCATCTTGAGAAGGCTACAGGTTTGCTTGGTTTTTTGACTTTCACTAAGCTCTTATCAGAAGCAGCAAGCAGAGAAATAAGCTTCCACCGCATCTTGGCAGAGCAGTGAAAAGGTGACAGAAAACCCAAGTGTGATGGTGAGAAAGAAAGGGTTTTTAAGGCTACTTAAGAAACAGAACTGTTGCTTTTCTGCCTTAAACAGTTCCAGTCTTCAGTCCTAATCTTTTCAGAGTAGAGGAAGAGTGGACAATGACATTAAACAAAAGGAGGTCATGAAAACACATGTGCTCCCCAGAACTCCAACCAAAAGGATGGAGAAAAAGGCCTCTGTAGAAAGACAAGGTAAGAAGGGAGAGGCTAGATTTTTCTGGTATCCTTCTCTCTGTCCTTCCTGATGTTCCCTCCAACTGAAAACTACCTTAACATATTGCCTAAATTAGCAAAAGTGGTAAAAAAGACAGGCTGATGACATCTTGTGAACTACAATTCACTTGGTAAGAGAGCTGTTAGCAAGCTCACAGCTTGTCACAGAGAAGGATAAGATGTTCTTGAAGGCAAAGACAAAATCTATATTCTTTTCAACAATATCTGTCTAGGTTCAAGAGAGCAATTTTTTGGAAAAGTATCTTAAATGAACGAGATTGTATAGATGGGAGGTATTTTAGGGGATAGAATAAAAGAGAAAAATGAAAGATACTTTGCTTCAACAAGGCTTTAAATCTGAAACTTAGGCCATAGCAAAATCCTTTCTGAGAAATGTATCAAATTCTTTGTATGTTGATTTTAATCTACTATTACACTGTTTAAATTTTTTACATACTATATTCTGATGCATTAGAAACAGGTCAGAAATAATATATTAGAACACATTTGCTCCATCTAATCTAGCATGGGAATTCCTATACTGCTGTACAGTAAAACCCACATAGGTTACATGTGCCATACAGCGATTGTATCATTCCGTGCAAGCAATCCTGACTGTGAAGCCCATTCCTGATAATTAATACCAACCCCACCAACCTGTGGAGTTCCAGAGGGAATAATTTTTACAAACTCCTTCACTGGTGTTGCTCTTGTAGGATGTGTTTTAACTTTCCAAGCAGAGATAAATCTACAAGGAGTATTTCTAGGTTGGGTCTGTATCTTTTTTGTCTGATGAACTTTGGGATGTAACCCTGAGGACAGCAGGATCCAATTTCAATGGATAAATATGGATACAACAATCTTTGTTCCACTTCTCTCCACCCTCCCCTTCTCCAAAGCCAGTGTTTTTAATTGAAGCCTGACCCTCCTCCTCTTCCCAGTAATTTGAAATGTCTGCCTCACAAGGAGGGAGGCAGAGAGCGTCCCAGCCTCGTCCCCAAACTGTTGGTTACAATTTGTGATCATTTTCAGTCATAGACATGCAATAGACACTAGCAGTCAAAAATAAGCATCAGTTTGAGCAACAAAAAGTGGAATAGTACTACACTTACAGAAGTAACTAGGAACCAACCCCTGTTGATTTTGAGGGCCCTTCCCTGACTTGGACAGCATTACTACTGGAAAATGAGCAGGAGTTGGCTTCACCTGCTGTCTCACCTCCTGCTCCGTGAGACTGTGCATAGCTAGTGGAAAAACAGTTTGAAAACAAAAAAACCCACATAAAGCTGGAGCTGACTTAAGACATTTTATGAAGACAAAAGAGACCAATCTGTACAATCTCCAGGCTAGGAAGTCATCAGGTTTTGCCATAGCTGAAATACTTAAGTGAAGAAGCACAAAGGAAGCTCTCTCTGGAGAAAACACAAACAGCCAGCAAACAGCCTACATAGGCTTTTCTTCATTAACCAGTGAGAGGGAGATCTTTCTTGTAGCATGCAGAAGGCACTGAGGCTCATCTGACACTGAAGTTTATCTCAAAATTTTCTGTGATTAAGGAAACTTTTGTTCTGTTTCTTCACCATCTGTGATACGAAACCTGGCAAAGACTCCAATTAGTTTCCTTTGTGTTATTACTGCCACCAGAACTCATATGATAAACATTAATATAAAAGGAAATTCCACTTCCCTTCTTTGCTGTCTCCAAAGAACAGATCTAAATACTTAAGAACACCAGTACTGAACTCACCCTGAAATCCCTTAATGCCAGATTACACCAACCTCACTACAGGAAAAAGCAATGGCAGATTAAGTTAATACAACACCTCTCCTGACAAAATCTTCTCTCCAGTAACGAGCACTCAGCCTGAGAGGAAACAAAGCAGAAGCACCTCACTCCAAGAAAGACAAAATCCTGCAACATCTGCTTAAGGAACATCAGTGATGGATTTGGAGAATTTTTTCTTCTGGGACATACAAACCCTCATTACACTCCTGGATGCATTAACTCTCAGAGTAGGTGGCTGTGCTTCACCTTGGTCCAGCAGGACAGATGCATCATCCAGCAAAACAAACTTACAGAACTCTGAAGTGCAGGTTAGCACTTAGTGGTATATATTTATTTACTTAAACTCTTCATTTCTATACATACAAACTTGATTACTGTTGCTATCTTGATGGAATCCATGCATGGCTGTGGTTAAGATGCTAAATTTGATTATTCTGGTAAAGTTTATCTTAGTACCTTAAGCATAACAATTCCCTCATACAGAGTTTCCACACTGGTACAAGCACACCAACATTAGGGCAACACAGTAATTTCTATAAAAACACATGCAAAGATGAAGTAGCAACATTTTATCTAGCATAGGCAATCTCTGCAAAACCAGAGAAGTTTGTGTTTCCGTCCCAACAGGTTATGACGCATGACAAACTTCACTTTGGCATTTATTCAGTAATTTGCCGACAGCTTCAACGTCAACAGGTTCCCAAATGTTTTTTGTGGATTTCTGAGGGGGTTAACCCTGCCTGCCGCTGGGTTTGTTAGATTCAAATAGAACACAGGGAAAGAAGAAACCAGACACGTGAAGGATACATGGGGATGGATAAGCAACGGGAGATAACAAACTTGCACCAGATCTCAGGAGCATGAACTAAGCCTCATACCCATTTTTAAATACGCTGTGCCCATAGTACAGCTTTTCTTTCTGCAGCTCAGAAGTGGCTGCTGATGGCAGCCAGGCTGCTGCCAGGCATCTCTCAAGACCATACCCTATTTCTTTTGTGAATAAGAAAAATTAATTACACATTTCGCTGGAGCAGGATAGCAATTCAACACCAGCACCTTATACTGAGGCCTGTGCTACGCAGATGTTGACGGGGTTTTTCACTTTTTATTTCCAGTTGCTTGCAAGCTAGTGCTTTGTACACTTCTTTGAGAAACAGCACAGGATTTAAAGAAGTAGTTTATTAATCAAACAGCAGTTTCCTTTATTGGACAAGACACTCTGCCTTCCTACGAAGACCTCCTGTATAACATCATTCTGTGGTAGCACAAATGTCCAAACAATTTTGCTATAGACTCTAAAAGCACAATTAAAAACCTCTACCGTCACAAGGGTTATGAAAATAACTAAAAATGCGTTCTTTGATCCTTTTTCCCTACCACTTACATCTGGCTGAAAACTTTACAAGCAAGAGGTTTTCCTGTTTCCATTTTCAAAAATTCAGTCTTTTACAATTCTACTAGAATTTCTACTAACAACAGGCATAATTTTATATGGCTTTTGTTTTCTGTGCTGACCTCCTTCAGGGAGCTAAACTTGCAGGAAACTAAACCTGTCAAAAAAGTAAGCATTTTTTTGCTGGTTTAGCTCCCAGAACAAGCTCACATGGGGGCAGATAAGCAACAGGGAGGAGGATTTGGTAATCAGCTATCCACTCATCTTCAAAAACATGAAGCTGCATCCTAAGCTACTCTGTCAAGTAGTCTGTCTTACAGGATGACCCCACTCAAACATTGGGATGGATGTATTCTACTTAAAGGAAGATTGGGCTCTCTGACTCCAATCACACTAATAATGGTTCCAAAACAGACATCATGGAAATAGCCCATCTCTGTTTACAGTCAGTGACAGATGCCTTCTGGAATCAAACCAAGAATTTTCACTACTTTTCTCTGTTATTTGATTCATTCTATACATGGTCCCAAAGTTTGGCTTATTAGTCTAAAAACTGACTTTCTGACTCTTGTTCAGAGGCTAGTACTGCAATTGCTTTTCTGCATCTGTGCATGTCTAAACCTTCCAAAAATAACTTTTAATGATTAAGAAAAGCCAATGTTTACTATTTAGAATTAAATTTAGTATTAGCTATGTGTTT
>JANHGB010063793.1:0-30651 GCA_026283785.1 Coracopsis vasa | reverse complement strand
CCGGGGAGCGCCTGGCGCGGGGAGGGTCGCGCCCGCCCGCCCCCGCGGCCTCCCGGCGGCTGAGGGGAAGCCCTGGACTTCGCTTGCCGGAAAGGTTCCGATGCGGCGGGAAGGTCCCAGGACGGAGCCCAGGGAGGGGGTTCCGGGATCATCCCACCGCCCCGGAAAGCGGCGCCTGCCCTGCGATCCCCTTCAGCCCTCCACGCACCCCGGGAACGGCTTGGGGCCCCCACGGACCCGGCCGAGAGGCGGTGGCCTGTCCCCAGCACAAACAGTGCTCGGCTTGGGCAGGTACCGCCTCTGGCAGCCCTTTGACTCCTGCTTGGTTTTGGGACAAACACCTGATGTGTGTTCCTGCTTAAAAACAACTGTCCCCCAGCTTCGTGAAATTTAACCTGAGGTAGGAGAAATGAAGTACAGATAGCGAAGGTTGGGTTTTGAGGTTTTGCTGCATGGGAAGAAGCCAAGTCCAGGCCTTTATTCCACCATGCTAGCTCCTCTGGTGTGTTACAGAGAAGGACAAGAGAGGAGGAAGTGGAAAACTAAAACCAGAGGCAATAGAGGGATCCCCAGCTGTAGGAAGAGGGATGGGGTGGAATGGGGCAGAAGTCCAGGGAGTTTGGTGCTGCATGACAGGGCGGGGGGGGGGGCGGGGGGGCAACAAAGCCGTACCTCACAGCTCTATTGCCTTTTGATGCACTCAAAACATTGCTGTGATGGGAGGTATCATTCAAGGCAAATTCACTCTGATTATTCTGCTTCAGTTTCTAGAACTGTGGATTGGTTGCTGACAGAAGTTTGTGTACTTTACTCATTCTCAGCTGCATATAGTATTACACATTATTGTTTCGCAATATTTGGTGGTTTATATGTTTTCACCTTGGACAAAAATTTTGCAACACTCAGTTTTATGAATTGCCCTGTTTTAAGTTTTCTCTGAATTGCAGACACCCAAATGTATCTTAGCAGATAAAATAGCCAGTTAGCTACAAACCTTCCTGACTTCAGCAGATCTCATCGTTTTCAGAGGCCTGACTCACATCTGTGGGTTTGCATTGGGCAGCACTGTGTGTCTTCTTCCTCAAACGTTCCTGCTGATTTCAGTGAAATGCCATCAGAGCAAATCAGTGTGTCTCACATTAAAGTGTGTCAGGATCTGGTCACTACGGCTTAAAACCATCAATTGACCTTCCCGAGATGAAAAAAATCAGACACAATTGTGCAATACAATGCACGGAGGGAAACTGTAAGAGAAACTAATGTTTTACTCATAGCTCTGTAGGGCTTTTTATAAGGAAATGTGTTTGAAATCCCCAGCTTGGGAATTCCATGGGGTTTCTTAGCTATTAGTCCTATTAATTCTTAGAAAAGGAGTAATTTAGGACAGAAAAACATTGCACTGTAAGACATAAACCAGTGTAAAATATTACTTACTTTCCAAGTGACCGCTGCTGTGAAAATTCAGTGTTTCACTTCAGTATAGTGGGAAATAACTGTCCACATACAATTAAACATCTATGGCCATTGGAGTAAGCCGTCATCCAGACTCAAAACATTAAAAACAAAACACTGTAGTTCTGGCAGAGGATGTGAAGAGGATTACAACACCACTTTCTAGTTTGCACTTCACATACTTGTCAAAAGTTACCATCTCAGATCAACTGTAGATGAAAAGAAAAACCCAACCCCACACACCAGAAAGCACCACACCACAAGCAAGACATTGTTATTTTAAAATGCAGGGAATGCAACCCAAAAGGTCCTAAGTACCCTATGAATGCTGTGTGCGTTTCTTTATCAACCCTTTACAAAGCCCAGCAGTACAGATTAATTTCTCCTCAACTAGTAAAGGATTCTCAAAGAGTTAGAAGCCCAAACCTATTGAAGTTTGGTGTCAGATTATCTATAGTATGAACTACCTCGATGCAGATCTGGACAGTATTTGCACATAACATACACAGTTAAAATTATAATAGATGTATCTGTACATATTGCCATCTCAGCTACCTGGGGAAAGAAGGTGAGGCTGAACAGTCGCCTTTAACACAGCTGTCGCAGAAAAGAGGTAATTTATTTCCTTTTCAGGAGGTGCAGACCTGGTCTTACAGTGATATGGTCTCATGTTGAAAAATGGCTTTTTAAGAATTGGAGGAATCTTCAGTTTCAAGCTGTCCTGAGATCTTTATGAAGCTCTTGCTGAAGCCTGGTCATAAGTGAGGAGAAAGAATGCAAATGCTGTTATGTTTGAAAAAGGATAACTTTACTCTCCAGCTGGATACAACTACACCCAGTTGTTATCCTTACTGGTGGCGTGTAATTGCTGTTGTTCCTGGTGTTGGCTCCTTGGCAGATTTCTTCCAGTGCAGTTTGTGTGCTTAGAAATCTGATAGAAACAGCTGCAGGCTGGAGAGAAGTGAAGGCATTTGCAGATATATACTGGGTCAGGGGGAGGGATAGAGAATTCGTAAGATAAGCTTGGAAGGCTTTTCAGTTGGAAGCCACCAAGATTTCAGAGAGGTTCCTAATACCGTGATAGTAAGCCCAGATAGATAGATAGATAGATAGATAGATGCTCGGTTACATTTCTCCTGTTTAAATTGTGAACATTCTGTACATATGCTACAGTTCAAAATGCATACTGTGTGTATGTTTCATACTGCCAATGTTGTAAGATGATATAGATCATATTTTTTTGTCTTATGAAAATGCAGAAGACTCAAAATAAACTTCGAACAGTATATACTGCAATCTGTACTGTATGTTACACATCACAGTGTGATTTTGCTATATGCAGCACATGGACAAATGCCTGTTCTACTGCGTAGATTTCATGTGCACAAGGATTTAATCTCCCAGGTTTAGACAGGAGCAGATTCTGTGTCACTGAAACACCGGTGACATATGTGTTACAAGCAATGGCAGGAGCAAAGCTGGTTTTTCCACTTGCCCAGCACAACTCATCTAAGGCTATTTTCAACAGCTGATAGCTTTACTCTGCTGTAACCATTGCAGTTGCAATACTGCAAGTCAGTTCTTGCCTTCAGTTTAAATGCATGTGAAGTATTTCAACCAAAACAATTTATGTATTTTTGTGACCAATGCTAAGGAAAAATACCCATAGTATCATTTTTAGTGATTTTGAGAAATGGCAGTGGCATCAGACTTTGAAATGGGGTCAACAAATTATCGTCTGTGTCAAAGATAATATGTCCAAATTTATTTAGGTTATAAGCCCCACAAGAAGAGAGGTTTTGTATACTCGTGTGACCTGCTGGACCTCCGGGGCTTAGTTCCTTGAAGATGCCACTGGAACTGGGTCTGCTTCCAGCTCTTAGCTCAGCAGCTGTTTTCTCTGAAAGTGAAGCTCTGAGCTAATAGAGATTGGGCTGAATTCAGGGCAACAGTACTAAAAGCCTTTTTGTTCACTGCTCTCTGTCTCTCTTCCTGCTAGGATACACGCAAAGGGAAGTGCGGTGATTTAAGTGTAGTACAGAAAGGCTACAGACCTCTCATCTCACTCACTAGATTTAAGACTAATACATTTGATTCTCGCTTTGTGTTCTCTCCTTCAAGAATGGCTCAGTCTGCATTTCATGCTTTTGTAATGCAGCACTGTAGCCTCTCTCCTGTGACCTCCTGTGTCAATCATAGCTGATCTGCCTGAGCTCTGAACAAGACCCCATGCTGAAAGGAGTAAGAAGTCACATTCCTCTGCCCCACACTTCAGATGTCATAGTCTCAGTTCCCACTATCATGTGGACTGACATGCCAAACACATACCTCGTATGTGCACCAACACATGGATTCGTATCATGTCAGGGATAAAAAAGGAAGCTGAGCAGTTTACTGGGCAGAAGCAGTGGCGTTGGCTGGTAGAGATGGGGGAATGACTACGCAAAAAGGTCATGAATGGGAGCCAGGGAGGGAAGTAAAAAAGACGATTAGGATTAGATGAGTAAAAACTGGGGATGAATGAGCAAGATGAAATTTGGAAACCAAACGAAGTGAGGGAAGGAGTGTAATAATAGGAAAGATTTTGAGGAGGAGTGTGACAAGAACTGATATTGCCTCAGAGTAGAGATGAAGGTGTGGAATTTGTATATGACTTAAAGGTGAAATCAAAGAAGAGAGATGGAACTGAAAATGTGTGGAAATGACAGTATGGGAGAGGAGTAGCCAAGAGAACTGAGGTCGAAACAGTGAGATGATTCCTACAGTTTGCAGGCTGGGTCTCAATAGGAGGGAAGATTTGGGTCAAAAACTGACACTGGGAAAGCATAAAAGTGATGGGCAAGAAGATCAGAAGAAGAAGGTACCAACAGATGAAGCTACATCTTCTTGGCTGTAGTTTTACTTTGCGTAAGATAGTACAACTGCAAAGAACCTCAAGAGACATGGTGACATTTCTCCTTACTGCCATCTGTGCCACAAGTCATGTGATCCTGTCACTTCCCTTCTGTTATATCTAACAATCATGTGGTCACAGTGAGAACTGCTTTCTTCCTAATCTGGCAGAAGACTCAGTCACTAAAGGAGAAGAAGGAATAGCATGCCAACAGATAAGCCATTGATTCAACTCATCCCACAGCCATGCAATGAAATGGCCTGGCAGTCTAAGATGTGGACTATGGGAAAATAAGACTTCCTATTCTGGGAGTTAAAGGAAAAAGAGCTGTGCTACAGCATGAAGGTTTTCAGCCCTGGTGAAGCTAGGGACATGCGAGTATGATGTCATCTGGGACAATTTTCACATTTTCATTCTGACTTTTTAATGAGAAAATTTTAGTATATCCACATATCTAAAAAGGTGTAGTTAAGGAATGATTTTACAGATAAATCTAAAGTATGTAGAAAAAGAGGGTGGAGGGTTCAAGCTTCTTTCTTGTCGTAGCTGGAAACTTGGTAAGGCAAGGAAGTGACTGCAAGAGCAGTGGCTGTTCTGATTCTCCTTGAAAGTTACATTCCACCCTTGTCTGTGGTAAGTTGTATACCATCATACCGCTCATAGGCTAGTAGTGTGATATCTGATTGTCCCTCATTTTCCACAGGCTCAACTTGAGAGCTTGGGTCTGATATGCCAAAGTGCTAAGCTGATCAAAAGAGACACGTATCTATAGGTATCTAGATGTAAAAACCAGCAGAGTATTCAGGACTTGCACTTTGAATATGTATAGCACTCTTGGCTTAAAAATAACCAGCATTTAGCTTCCCTACTGCTAAGTATGCATGAAAATATTAATGGTAATACACCCTAAATAAAATTAACATTTGCAGTATAGTAAGGCACTTAGCTGTATGCCCTGAGTTACATCACAAAATTTTGAAGAATGCTGTATTCCCTGACCAGGGTTATATAGACAGAATTTGACAAAGTTCTGATGAAAAGTGAATGGAACTATATCATACTTACATTCATTAAAGGCTGACAATTCTGGGATTTCCTAAGTTTCTAATAGCTGACTTTGTAACCTTCAAAATATACTTTTTACTTCGCTATAATTCAGTTTTATTTGCCTTGGGAGTAGTGCAGTCTTTGCTAGCAACAAATATTCGAGGCAACTAAAGAGTGTTTGTACTGCTATAAAAACAAATATCATGTATTAACTCATTAACTGGCAGGTGTATATATATAAACAACATCTGGACAGTTTTCATTTCTCTGGAGTATTGAACATAGCTATAGCACAAAATGGAAGAGGGGAGAGGAGAGGAAGAGGAGAGGATAAAAAGGATTGGATGGGAAGGGAACATAAAAAAATTGACTCTCACAGTCCTGTCCATTATGAGAATGAATCAGCAAGAGAGATGTCCTGACTTGCAAACATAAACAGTAAAGGAGAAAGTCACAATTACCCAAGTGAAAAGAACAAATGATTGAAGATTGCAGATTACAAATCCTGAAACTATTAACAAGTGCATTATTGATAGACTGTGATGTAACAAGTTTAAGAACCAAATGGTTAGTCAGTAGAAACAGAGAAAAGGGAGACAGTAAAATCCGGACAGGTTTGTCTTCAAGGGTGATGATACTACTGGCTTCAATGCAACCAGGAATCCACCCACAGACATTCCTGAACCCCCATATAGGGAAATGAAGGAAATACATGATCACTAACAAAAGAAAATCACTGGGTGGGGTATTGTGTTAAAATAATTAAGCTGTTAAGTCAGGAATGCTAACCATGGCAAAACAGGGCAAATACATATGGCAGATACATAAAAAAACTGAACAAAACAAATGGAAGAAAATGTTTAAAAAGGAGACTAGATCTCCTGAATTGAAATAAAATCAGTTGAAATACACTCAACAACTTGTGAGCTGTCTTGGCAAGAGCAAATAAGGTAGAGCAGTGCTGAACAGATCAAAGTATAGAAGAAAATCTTTCAAAAAAACAATGCCAAGAGTTATTGTATCTATGGAAGTTAATTAGCAATAAAACACAGGGTAATTATCAACTAAAATCACATTTATGTCAAAAAGTGGAGATACACACAAGTTCCAAATGCAAGTGTGTTCACATTCACCCTGAAAGAAATGCAGTTAACAAATAAGATTTCAAGGAGATAAAGCTCATATAAACCTGAAATGTGACTTGAATAACATGACTCAGTCGCAGGATTTCTAAATCCTGATGTCTTAGACTAGAGCTGACAATGATTCCCAAGGTGCTAACTACACTCCTGCACAATCAGTTTTTCTTTCTTATTAGCTACTTCTGGACCACAGTTTTTCATTACATTCATTAGTGCTACAAATCTTTTAAACCATGCCTTTAACTGTGATAAATGTATGTTCTTCGGGTTTTGCAAACTTACTGCATTGATTGTTGATCTGATATTGCTTTCTATTAATGGTCTTGCTGATCAATCTTGTCATGATTAAGATATCAATTAAAGGATTTGGGCTTATATTTTGTTATCGTATTTTATTGTATTTACTAATTTCAATTAAGCCTAACTGTGAAGGACAAAAAGTAAACATCATAGCACAGTAAATTCTGTGTGGAAAGTCCAGAAATTGGCTTAGCAGCCAGTTGTTCAGAGTTAATGTGCAATCAGTTACGTCAAAGGTACTTGAGATTGATCAGCACCTTTAAAAAACAGAATCAGATTTACTTCAAAATGGCATCTTTCTATTCCGTTAGTCTCTGGGTTTATTACCTTTACTGTTTCTTGTCCTTGGGAGTCAGTTTTTGATTGCTGGTGTTAAACTAAACCAGATCTGAATTAGTCCTTTGTCATTTGGTGAGCAACACTCAGCTCATTCACTGGGGCACGTATGTTCTTACCCCAGAGACTTCATGACAAGGCTGGGGCAGATGCTAGTGGCCCATCATTATGTCAGTCAGCTGATTTTAATCTTGTGCTGCAAATCTGTCAAAGCCTGAAGTTGGTCAGTAAAGCTATTGGGGTTACTAAAGGTGTGCCTCTTTGTACTGGGGCACACCTACGGGAGGAGTTTTAATTAAAGGAATTGGTGGGCGGTGAGGTAGAGTCTGTACTTGACTCTGTCCTAAATAGATTTGCTCCATTAAATCTTCTGTGGATGGATAAAGATTAAGTTCAAGCAGCTCTAAAATGACACCTCACAAGTTACTTTGCCTTAATTTCTCTCTAAAGAGTGGCACAAGCATAGATCCTGTGAAACGGGAGGTGGGAAATACGTGTGCAGACAGCTTATGCTCACGGTTACCTTCCAGGTTTGTCACAGGCTAAGTTGAAACTGAGGACATACTCACTTTGTCACGCTATTAGAAGGCACTGGAGCTCTCCTTTACACACGTACTGAGGTTGGCCTCCAAAAGTGGGCAGTGTATGAGAAGGGACGGGATACTTCCTGGGTGTCATCTCCACAGGCAGAACTGATGTCACTAAGATGTAGGAATAGAAAGAGGAATACAAAAGTAGATGCAGCCCTATGAATTCAAACAGTGGACCTTAAATACGAGAGAACACGTTGTAATTCCTGAATGGAAATACTGAATTGGATTAGGATTTATTCCTTAGCATATACACACATGTGAGATGGTGAAAGCAGCAGAGCATTTTGATCACCTACCCGCTGAACACATAACCTCTTAAAATCCTCCATGCATCAGCATGTAATGCAACATATGGGTCATCTCAGTATGTAGCTGATGAAGGGAAGGCAGCAGTAGATGGAGACATTTATACCCTCTTGGGTGTTTAGAGCCATTCAGAAACACTTTTCACTGGTTCATTTGTGTGTGGAAACTCATGCCATAACTGAAATTATGCAGTGGATTTTGAGCTGATTATGGCATTGAAGTGATGGAAGGAGCACTTGAAAGTTATTCTGCTTTATGTCTAAGCACAGCCAAGACAATGCTTGATTACTAGGGAAAAGGAGTGTTACAAATGAAGAAAGGGAACTACTTGGATCCACTCAATTTCTATCAGAGCTGTGAGCTGGAGCTATACAGATCTCACTGGTTATTGCTATGCGGCTTTTGCTTTGATAACGCAGACTTTCTAAAATCAGTTAAAAATGGCTCCACTTGGGAAGCCTTGTCTTTGAAAAGCATTTTGACTTTACAAGTATTCTCTAAAAACATGCTTCTGGCTTAATAGTCAAGGCTTGGTTAAAACCTGAAAAAAAGTGTAGTGTTGTGCCTGTGGGGAAATGTATATGAACTTGTGGACTTGTCCTCTGTATTTTAATTCAAATGATTGCTTCATAGTTTGGGGAGCTTCATAGTTCTGGAGGAGCCAAAATAATATATTATCAGATGCAGATGTCAGTGATTTAACCAAAGCAGCAGAGTGACCTGGCCATATCACAAATGAGCATGCAAAAGTAGGCCATGATGGAGTTCACAAACACCAATCAAACAAATGGCCACCACAAATTTAAGCAAGTGAGGACACATTAAAAAACTCCTAAACCAAAAAAGAAATATTTAATAAAAAGGAAAATAATTGTTTACCTTGAAAAACACTTATCATCGTGTGATTTCTTCCTTCCAGAAGGAAAAACTGTTGGTGAGTGGGATAAGACATGTCCTTGATGCTACCCTGTTTCTCTACAGAGAGCAAAAGCCTGATTTCCAGTTCAGAAAATGGGGTGTTTCCTTTTTCGCATTTCCAAGCCTTTCTCTAGCTATTACTTTTTTGCTTTTGCCAGGTCCACTGCTTCCTGCTTTTGCTCTCTGATTGAGACTTCTGACTGTTTCTCTTTTGCAGATCACAGGTGGCGTCTGCCTGCAGAAACACACAGGTATTTCCACGTAACGATACTCTCCAGCCCGTTTTTCCCCAGTTTCAGTTTCTGGGTGAGCTGTGTTTTTGGGCTGGGGGTTCATTTCCTTCCCTTTACTCCAGATGGAAGCATCGCTGCTCCTACATTCGTAGGAGGAGAATCTATGAAGGTCAGTAACCAGTGGCACAGGCTTCAGAGATGTGTCATCCCAACATCCATTATGCTTTTGTATTATATTCACAAGCACTAAATGGCCCCTGTAAATTTCAAGCTTGTATATATTCAGAATATAAATTATCATATTTCCTTCCTTATTTTGGAAAAGGTCCCATTTAATTGAAAAACAAGTCTTTCCTATTGCTTTTTGTGATAACTCAATTCTCTATTGCCTCAGTCACAATTTTATATTGAATGACATAGACTGGTTGAAAATATAATGGCAGCATGATCATTTTCTGTTGGATTTTGTATTCATTTCTGTTACACCTAATTACATTTCTGTGATACTATAATGGAATTATCCCTGGATTCCATTTTCTAGGTAAATTCCAAGTAACTTCTAAAACAGTATAAGAAATACTTAATTAGTGGTACCAAATTGCTGATAAATATTGAGCTTCTTCAGCTTCTCTCAAAATTAAAGTTTACTTCTACTTGCATTTGGATTTCTAACCCAGTGCTTGAACTTTGGAGGAGAATAAAAATTACTTTGCTTAAAGATTCTGTTAATATCAGGTTATTTGGTTAAGTATCCCTAGCAATCATTTCATTCTATAAAACTTTAAGTTATATTTTTCGTTATATATATGTTTTAGAAAAAAGTTGATCTTCATCTAGTATATCACTTAAGCACATGATTAGCTTTAAAATCCTGAGCAGTCTCACTGAACTCAAACTGTGACATCAGTTCAGTGACAGTGAGGAGCATCTGCTGGAAATTTTGCACTTGAAACACATATTATTTCAGCTCTGAAAACAACACCAAGGACTTCAGCCTGTAAGTGTTTTACATTTAGAACTCCTACCAAAGTCAGAGGAAATCTTCATGAAGCAGAAAAGTGTAATAGTGTAATTATTCATCTGCTGGGAGATGGCATATTACTCTATTACCTATTACAATAAAATTGATACGTTTACAAGTTCCCGTCTCAACAACTTTGAAAGCAGTAAAATATGTGCTGTACTTGTTAAGTATATTTTTTTAATCTTAAAATTTTGTCCTTAAAAGTTTACAGAAAGTCAAATATTAGGGAAATATTTTCTCCACTACAATGATATCCATCTTCCCACAGAGTGTTTTATTAAACAAAAATATAGGGAATGATATTAGTGACAAACTACTACGTAAAATTCAAATGTTCCCATTCACTTTTGTTTTAAAAATAATTTCAACTGACAGTAGACAAAGGCATTTTGCGTTGTGATTTATTTGCAACATGCTGTTTGTGATTTATATGCAACATGCTGTTTGTCTTCCGGAATGGTCTGGAGAAAAGGCACTCTGAAAGTACACCCAGAAGACACAAATAACTCTGGTACCTCTCACTCGTTCACTGTTCATTTAGTGTTTGCTATTGCAGACATGAAAATGAATAATTTTGTTTAAAGTGGTGATGATCTTAGAAATGTCTGATTGTGCTAAACACTTGACCGTTAGCCTTCATCTTGAAAGGTTTTGTATTTAGCTTTGGGCATGTGAGTCCAAAGTGTACCCATATCTGGCTCCTACATCTTAGCGCAGAGCTTCTCCAGCCTAAGGGCTGGGTGCCTCGGCTTCACCTTAAATCTTTGAGTCTGGTCCATTTGACAAGTTCTAAGCGTCATGCTTTTGAAAGGTGCCAGACCAGTAGCCCTCAAGGCTGAAGTCTGCTGTGCATTAATGAAATGGCAGCTACACAGGCAATTGCAAGGCAAGATTTATCACACATCTTAGCAAACAGTGCTGCACAGAAGGAGCCATGTCAGCCCTGAGAAGGTGCTTCAACCATTCAGTCATTCAGCTTGATTCAAAGAGTATGGATCCTCAATTCTTCAGCTTAGGCTGAGAAGTCCACTATTTAGTTGACGTTCTACATCTATAAACAGCCACCTAGCTTATTTTGACGGAGGGGTAATAGAAGTTCAACAAAACATGGCACTAGATTCCAGAGTACCCCAAACAATCAGAACAAGTCAAGTGTCTTTCCAAAGCCCAGCCTGCACTGTGGTCCTCCCTTGCTGAAAGGCTCTCAGTGCTGCAACTTGGCAGTCAGCAGGTTATTGCAATAAAAGATAATTTAAAATTCAAAGACCATCCCAATCTTAAAATGTCAACAAAACACCTGCTCTTCCACTGTCAGGAGGCCACTGATGAAAGGCAAATGCTGTTTTTAATCATGTACAGATTACTATAAGGGAAGTTTAAATAACCTATATTAATTTTTTGGTGTAAGCTTATAAAATAGTAAATGCTTAGTCTGACAAAGCATGCGGGAAACCTGCCTTTTAAAATAAGGCAGGAACAGATCCAGCGGATCCTTGCTGTCTTTCTTGTGACAAGCAGGGTCCCCAACATCCCCGCTATCTCAGTCAGCCTGTCTTTCTGATGCATGGCAGTAACACTAGATTAAAAGCAAATAGTTGATTTCCTCTGATGATCCCTTCTGATAGTGCTTGCAGTACAGAAATGCTTGTGGGCACAGGATTATTAATAACATATTTATTATAATATTATTAATTATTAATAAAGTGCTGCAGGCAGAAGACTTAGCATTTAGTGCCAATGTACAGACAGAATCTGTTTCCCCTTAGATTCTACCTGACTCTTGTTGATCAAGTTTGTCCAATATCTGAGTCATTCTTGCAGCCATTGCTGGCCCTCTACATTATACTGTTTTGTTGGAAGCAAACAGTAAACTTCAGCTGTGGCTTGGGATGCGCAGGCTGGTCATTAGGAAACAATTTGCCACCAGGACAGTGATGCAGCAGTGGTAGAGCTTACCCAGAGAAATCAGGGCTTAGCCCACCCTTGGAGATTTTCAGCAGCTGGCTGGAAAAAGTCACACCTGACCTGTTCTTGAGTTGATGATAGTCCTGTTGCAAGTGAGAGTCCTCAGTAGAAAATGTCCATAAATTCCTTTCAACCAATGTGAAATATTTGCCCTTTTTGCTGACTTCTTATGATTACTGACATTAACAGTCTGCTTTGAAAAAGAAAAACAACTGTTAAACCTGGGTATTTAAATGGAACAAGAAGTATTCTTTTTCAGTAGTGGCTAACAAAGAAGGAGAATGACTATAGATTTTAATACTGACATATTAAAATGAAAATCTACATGGCCTCAGAGAACTACAGTGGGAATGTCTCCCTTCTTACGAGCCCACAGAGGTTTGCACATATGCTAGCCCACTTTGCATTGCTTGGAAACTTTATCATAATATTTGCAAAAAGTGCTTTGTGTTTTGGGATGGTAATTCATTTTTTAGAAACTTTCTTTTTATTGACTGCTAGAGATGGGCTGAAGCCAGTTGTGTCTGAAATGAAACCAAAAGCCTCATGAGCAGATGGGCTAGCATGTTCAGTAAAAGTACTATCTGGAAATGTGGTATATTCTTTGCTAATGAAGAACCTTGAGGACTATCCTCTCTGTTTATCATCAACCTCTGAATGTGTACCATTTCGTCATTCTCACAGGAACTGCTGCAAATGAGAAATAACAAGTAGGAGTAGCACTAATAATTGAAAGTCATACCACACTTTTATTTTTGTTCCATATTAATAATAGTAGATGTGGGGAGAGGGGGTGTCGTAATATATAGCATCACAAATACTTCTAAGGGTTAACTTGTCAATATATATGAACTAGAATATAGCTGTAAATTAAAACCACATTAAAAGAATATTTTGATATCACTGTTTCCTTAGCATAGGACACTTCATATGATTTTTCTCTCAATTTATTCACTTTAGCGGTGGGAAGGAAGAAAAGGAGGTATGGTTCTTACATGCTTCCAGCCAGTTTCAGGGTTACAGCTGCTTTCCGCATCCACTGCTTTCCTCTGGTTAATGTCATGTTTTGCCTGGCTTCCACTGCCAGGTTGTCAGCTTGACTCCTGTAACATCATTACCTGCCATTTCAACATAGATTATTATGTTCAAGATCAGGACACTTAGATGTGTTTTAATGTGTAAAAATGAATAGGTAGGTGTCTATAGATAAGGTAGTAGTTAAACTCCCTTTATGGTCAATGGAGACATTTCCCTTCAAATGGACAGGCATTACCGTCATTAGCTCTGGCTCCACACATCGTAGCTCTCCAATGATCACCAAGGAGAGTTGAACAGATGTGAACACCTAAAGCAGATGTGAACACCTACAAAAGAACCCTAAGTTTAAGGTGTCTTAATATGGCTTTGAATCCCACCCTGGCTGATTGCTGTACTCTGAAAAAAATTCCCACTCAGGTTTTTCCTCTCAATTTCTGTTGTTTTTCTGCACCCCTTGCTCCTACATGTCTTATTTAATTCCTTGTTTTGTTGTCTCATCTAATAATTTGTTCTAGAACAATATAGTCAAAACCTGCCCTTTAACAACAACCTTTTTCACACCTGATATAACTGCTGTTCCGATAGTGTGGCTTCCTCCTCCTGACATTAATTTTGACACAATAATATTTCTTCTTGCCTCAGTTTCATATTTAGCATACAAACATGTTTGTTTGTTTTTCTGAGGGAGGAAAATTCATTATCAAATTTAGGCTCTGTTAAAGAACAGTGAATTTGAGTGATTAGTGTTTTAGCTATCCATTTCTAAACAAATACTGCCTACAGTCTCCTTAACATGCCTGATCTGAGGGCATGCTAATTTGTAAGTCTTTAAAATCGGTGGAAGCTGTGGAAACTTAACCTGTCTCCTGATTTCTGTGAATAGTTTTCTCCACAGTAGTTTGTGACTGTGTCTATATGAACAGAACATAATAAAACAACAAAAGAGCAAAGCATGTGTGCAATGCACAAATTATGAAGACACTGAAGAGCCCTCATGTTCCCCCAGATGTATCTCCCTGAGCAAACATGAGAAGACTAGCTCCCATACAACAAAACCGTGGGCTGTATTCTGAGCTTCATTGTGCTGGTTTAAATCTGGAGTGATTACTTTACTCTAGCCTAACTGAGATCAGGATCTGCCCATATAATCAATACAGTTGGCATATTGACCTCAACCTTCTGGGAATAAAGAAGTACTGTCAGGACCAGTCCTCTTGCAGGGAAACAGACAAAAATACCTGACTTTAAACAGACTTTAAAAAAACACATCTCTTATGAAATCTCTTGAGAGCAGGAGTTCTTTCAGTCTCCCAGGGCATAGCAAGCAAAGCAAGGTAAGTTATCTTGACATCAAGTCCTCGAGCAGCAGATCTTTTGGAGAGTGAACAAAGTGCTCTGTAGAGCCAGCCTTATAATCAGAGTCATTTGTATCCTTGAAAAGTACAGCTGGGGTTAGGGAAGCTGCAGAGAGCACTTCTGTTACACTGACGTGCTTCTCCCAGCAAAGGAATCATCATGGCTTTAGTTTCAGGGTAAGTATTTTTAGTGTTCCTTCCTTCTGAGAGGGGATTCTATCATAACCCATTGATTTGCATGGAGCTTATTGTGCGATATAAAGGGTTGGGTTTGCTTTTTTTCTCTTCTTGAAAAATGAGAGGAACATACTTGAAAAAATTTCATGCTTTTCAAGAGTTTTCTTTAATGCAGTAGCCCTGTATGAATTATTCCCAGCAATCTTCAACATTGAAACAGGAATCTTTATCCTGTGAAATAGTTACTCTGTTTTGGGCATCTCAAATAATTCGTTGACACTTTGGGAGTCATACGACGTAATGAGAACAATACCCAAGTGACCAGACTGCCAGGAGAAATAAGCCTGTATTGTAAAAAAGGTTATTTTTTTTTTTCTCCTGGAGTACTGATTCCTCATTAAATAGTAAGTTACTTTTGACAGATGTTCATTTTTAATGTTGGCCATATGGAGGCATAGTAGAATGATGTTTCAGACATTCTACCAAACCAGGATTACTAAAGATGAGGGAAGCAAATGTCAAAGCCACAAAACCATACAGAAATAGATTTTTCTTTTAAGTTTTTCCCCCTCCAGAGGAGAGAACTTCCCAAATGTGTTACTACAATTCTCAGAAGCCCTGACAAGACTGTGCTGAGTGACTGGAAGCATGGAAGACTCTTGCAATCTATTGGTGAGTCAGTAGGATTTTGAGGGGTGGGTGTTCTTGGTTCAGATGCTGATACTATTATTTATACTTTCTGCTCGAATCCATGATTACAAGTAGCCCATTAGTGCAGTTTTGCACCAAAGCTCCCCAAATCTGAGTTTTATTTTTTTCTTAATTGTATTTGTATAAGGTAAACTAATGATGTACAGGCTGGAGAGTAGATGGCTTATGCATTTCATTCACGTGTGCTGGAAACAGAGGAGTTGCCCTGTTTTCCAGAAGGAGTATGTGAATTGGTAACAAGAATTGGGTAGACGTGCCCCTACCAGTATTTTCTGGCTGACATTTCTAAAAGAAGCAATTCTAGATCTAGCATTTCATCTCTTTATTTACTACATGCAGGAGAGTGGTTTTCTCAGTTGGTTGTTAAACAAAACAGCTGTCTACTACACATCTGTTTACAAAAGAATATTAGCAGATTGTGCAATGAAAGATTAAGGAAGCTTATTTTAATTTGAAATGAGATAATGGGACAATCTTAGACCCAGGATCTGATCCTGAATCTTTGTTTTACTCTGGAAAACAGTGCTGAGCAACTAAAGTTCAGTATCTTCCTACTGTCTTGCCTTATAGATCTGGTCCACATGGCAGCAGCCTTTGATCATATGTTTTTGAAGCCTGGGGAAAACAGTGACCAGAGGAGAACCCAATGGAAGATTTCTCACAGTTTAGAAAATTAAAGCAAATACATTGATTAGATTTATGATTTTTTCAAATCATGGTTGAGAGGCCTAAGCATGGGATATGAAGACCAGTGCTGAGGAATGTTGCTGTGCACAATCTAAGCCACTACACCTTTTTCACCATGGACTGAGGTAGGCTAATTAACCTTTCCTTTGCCATGAACTAAACGTATATCCATAGATAGTTATTGCCCTTCAGATGATATGAGATAAATAGCAAAGCTGCAAGAATTTGATGGAGTATTTGAGCTCTCAGTTCTGATTTGAGCCTGGCTTCTACCTGTGTAGCTTTTCACTGTGTTCTTCCATTTCTGCCACACTTTTTCATGGGTTGAAAATAATTTCTTCATTTGTGAAGGATGTTGTGCTAAAAAAATACTTGCAATGTGCTTTGAAGGCGTAATTCACTGTGCCACTAAGTTAATGACTCAAAACCCATTTGAACTAAGGCCTATCTGAGTGCTTGCTTTGGGGTGGTTGAATTGTGACACCTTCAAAAAGCCCTTTATTAGATAGCTCTCAGCAGTTGTTTCTCTGAAATCAGAGCCACTGAAGAAAGCTGAAATAGCAGTTGTGTTCAGATGGGTGTCAAAGAGGATCTGACAGAGCTTTCTTGGGGCAATGAGAAGCAGTGACTTTCAAAAAGAAAAAAAACCCAACACAAATCAACATGTTAAATAGTCAGAGATAAGGAGAGACCTAATCTTCTCTTGCAGATAAACTCTCTCCTTCAATTGAACTCTGTGAGCTCTCTTGCCTAAAAGCTGGACTTCTTGCAACACGCAAGGAGACGTATAATCAAACTGGAATGGCTTTTGCTATGACAAAGTTTCCAGCCGTGTATCATTTCTGTATGATAACAGCTATTTTTTAAGTATGAAATTCACTCCTTTTTGTCATGGAAAATTCCCACAACATCTCATTTCTCAAGGGTAATTCCAGACACACCAAGTGAAAATTGTTTAAAGGAACATCTGTTTTCTCTCATAAATTATATGACAACATCTTAATAGAAACACAACTGGCCTGTATATACTTCTGTGCTTTCACCCATTAATTACAGAGAACATTAAGGTTCCATTTTACTGTGCTTTAAGCAGCTGGTGCCAAAAGAAGCAGCAAGGAGAAGGGAAGCGTGATTATGTTATTAGACTCAGCAGTCCCAAAATACTGATCAGCACTCATTATTGTCTGTTGCTTCCATATGAAGCTAGTCTTTAATGTGCAACTCACATTATTAAATATATATATTTTGTCAAATATATATTTTAAAGAAATATATAATCATAGTGTTTTATCCCATTGTGCAGTAGTTTTTAATAATCTCAATTTATAAGAGCTAACAAAAGCATCCGTGGTCTAAATTCAGCCAACTTTTATAACCAGCTTGCTAACACATCCAAATGTAAAACTGATGTCCCTGAAATACCTGCAAAACTTTCTTGAATCGAGTAGTACACCAGGAAGAGCATTGCAGTCAAGTTTTTAATTCATTCCTATGGTCATCCTGGTCAATAACCAGCAGAACAATTGGCCCTGAGGCAGTGGGAGTGATCCCTCCTTCACATTTGCAGTGACCATAGCCAAGGCACGGTGTTGAACATCATGTGATGGTGAGACTTGACACTTCGACGTGACTTCCCAGCCTAAGCTGGCCACAGCTGGGCTGGCCACAAGTCTACATCCAGGAGAGAAAAGCAAATGGTGGTGAGTATCTATAGGTTTCAAAGGGAAGGCTTCCAATTTATTTGAAACTGAAGCAGCTCCACATTCCAGCATCTGTTTTTATGTTTTAAATTACCCCAAGTAGTTTCTTCATTTTCCAAAATCGTGATTCCTTAAAATGCTTCCCATTACACTGTCACATTTTACTGTGCATTAAACATCTGGTATCAACAGCCTAAACAACAAAAAAGCATGATTATGCTGTCAGACTTAATAATTCAGAAATATTAACCAGCTCTTATACTATCAGGAGCTTTTCATATGAAATTGGCCCTTGATGTGTATTTTGCACTTATGAGACTTCACACATACCAGCATAAGATAACAGTGTTCAATCTTTCATGTAACTAACAGAGTTAATTTGCCTAAATGAAATCACTTTATCAGCCATACTCTTGCCCTGCAAAAACCAAGGGATTATCATAGTTTGTTAAAACATACCAAACTGCGATCTGGAAAATGGGGGCGGGAGGAGCTTCTTCTGTGCAATAATAGATTAGGAAAGCTATTTAGCCTTAAGCAAACTTCAGAGCTATGGAGGCTGAACCATGTGGAAGGAGACCATAAAGCTCCTTGCCTGTTCAGTAACCAAATGACTGCTGCTTAGTTAGCTGTAAGCTTCAGTTTGAGACCTTTTGCTCCCATATTTAATTAAAACATCATTGTCATCTTCTGTGAGTACTGAGCTGTAATACTACAGGCCTATTCAATATCTGTTTCTTAATTGGTCTTAAATAGGTTAATTGCAACTTCAAAGAACAAGTCATTACCAGTGGGATGCAAGTGTATGATGCAGTGGGACAGAGCATGAGCTATTGGCTGGAATGCCTGATGAACAGCATAGCTATTATTTTAAGGTTATGGTTGGAAACATTTTTATTGCAGAGATTTCTGGAGTTTCTTTTACCAGCCACCTCCTCCTTCTTATCTTTGCTCTGTGGGATCTACTGCCACAGCTGTTACAAACTTCATGTCCACTGCTTTTCTGCCTCTGTGCTTACAAAAGGGCTGGGAACCTTTTGATGAATGGCACAGCACCAATAATGGGGGGTTTAAGAGACATTTTTCTTCTCCTTAGTAATCAGATGCAGTCTTGAGACAACAAACCCCATCTAATTCTGAGTACCTGTGAAGTCTCACTGCCTACAGAAAACAGCTCTTGAACCCTCATGGGGTCCCTGGGGCATCTGTGTGAGAGTGGTATAAACATGTACCCATGAATTAATGGCACTGTCATTACATTATAAACACTGGTACTCAGAGCATTTCAAAATGATACCACAAGCATTTTCTAACTTCTAGTATCGCTTGACTGAATAACTCTTTACAGCTTTGTTTCCCAGTTATACCAACAGGTGCTATTAATATATTAATGCTTCTGTGTGGTGGGCTCTAGATAGCCAGCCTTTTCAGATAATGTCTTTGAAATAATGTTGAATATGGAAAACATATAGTTACATAATCCTTAGAAAGGCAAAGTAATTTAGGCGTTCAACTAGGTAGGTACAGATTTTTGCATGAATATTTTAAAGAAAGTTGAATTTTTAATTCTTTTACCGGCTTCTAGCCTTGCCAGGCACATAGTAACCTCCCCTGGAAACAGAACACAGGATAATGTTAATCTCTTCAATAGGTGATGAGAGTACTGTCTTCCCCAAATAACCTGAAGCACCAGAGGCTAGCATGTTCCTTGGCATACGGAAAAAAAGTCCTGACCAACTTGTCTGGCATTTGCCTCTGTCTTCTTTCACCTCTGCTTCAACCTAACAGGTTGTTGTGCAGTTGCACCACCTGGCCTCTCAATAGTCCTGGGAAGCACAAAAATATTTATTCTGTACATCTCAGGGTTTTATACTGCTGCCAGAAGTCCTGGCACTAAATGAAGGTATTTGCAATAGTAAAGTGCACAGAGGGATTCAGGGAATCTCCAGTACATTTAAGGCCAAAACTGTTGCGGTATGGTTTCCTCGGATAAGATTTTGAGATGGAGAGAGGAAAAAGTGTTCAAATTGTGCATTGTAAATTATGGAGATAAAGGGATATCTCATAGCTTTTGCAACATTTTCTAAAGCTGTTTTCCTCTGGACTGTTGTTCCGTAGCCAGATGCCCTGAGCAGAGAACACTGCGTCCCCAGCTTCGCTCTTAGATTTGTGATTAGTGTTGCCCCCAATGAGCTTAGCTGTCAGCAGAATTCATAATGCAAATTTGATGCAACTGGGGATTAAACTATGAATTGTTTTCGAAATTAGGACAAAGGTCTTATTTGGCATTGGAAAATGACATCAAGGCAGTAGACAATTTGAGTGCAAATGTGTAGTTAGGGGAGTCCCTGTCTTCTGGTATCCTGTCTGATACTGTGCTGGTTGGTACTAGCTCTAGACAATAGTGTTTGCTGACAAGATCGGGTAAATCTGTTTTCTTCCCTTTATTCTTTCATTTGGCATAATAATTCCTACAGAGCTTGTTTCCAAGGAGGAACAAAACCCCCTACATTTAACATGCCCAAGCAATCACTCCAAGTGTGCAAGCAGTGGCAACAGAGCACGTGGATGGCAAGAAGGTTATTTTTAGGATTTTGCAAACCCAAAATCTGAAGACCCATGTCACAAAGGTCACTGAACAGCTGTTAGACCATGAGCACTCTCAGTCTTCATTCAGACCAGTGAGCTAGAGGTAAAGGACCAGATTTTTCAAGTAGTGTATGCTCTCCTTCAGCTGTTTTTGTTAATGAAATTTTACAACTCAGAAAAAGTGACAGCACACTCTGGGTGGGAGGGATTTATTAAACCACATAAAGGTGTTTACAGAGGAGACTCTATGTATCAGTTACTTTCCTTGACACCTGTTAGCAGCAGAGACACAAACTCTTCCAAAGCGATCTATCCCATCATAACAAGTGACAGAACAAGAGGAAACAGCCTCCAGCTGCACAAGGGGAGATTTTGGCTGGGTATTAGGAAGAATTTCTTCACCAAAACGATTTTCAAGCATTAGAACAGGCTGTCCAGGGAAGTGGTGGAGCCACCATACATGTAGATGTGGTACCTGGGGACATGATTTAGTGGTGGCCTTGGCAGTGCTGGGTTAATGGTTGGTCTCAATGATTTTCCAGGTCTTTTCCAACCTAAAAAATTCTATTATTCTGTTATTATTCTATAAAGCATATATATAAAAGAGATCAAATAAATTCTCCTTCTCTCTGCTGACCACAAAAGAAGCCAAAGGAAACAATCTCAGATATAGAAATCTGTCACTGCAAACATACAAATTTTTTGAGATCACGTCCCCCCTTATACCTATGCTGCAAAAATCTGAACAAGTACCAAACTTTTTATATACTAATGTTCAGGAAAACTGGATTCAGGAAAATACTAGGCAACAAAACACAGAATGTTTTCACCAGCTAAATAGGGTCTTTACAGGCCCATTTAGCTGACAACAGCTATTCCTGTGTCCAGTATCAGGACTGAGAGGAAGACTTAGTCTTGAGTTTTCCAGAGAAGGTGTAGACAAATAAACTATCATTAGTCTTGAGTCTTTCTGCAGTGGTAGGATCAACAACCTCTGAAGTTGTCATCAAAACAAGTGATAGAATTACTCCTGATCACTACCCATTAGGTTTAAGGACATGCACAAGTCTTGGACTGCAGGCAGAGAAAATACATACCATCAGAACAACTGAAGTAATTGAGAAAGATACAAGCTTTTAAGCATACAAACCATTTCTCAACTCTAAAAAACTGTGCTTTTTCAAACAGAGATGGATAACTTCTGAGTGAAATACCTACTGCGCATTACCTACTATTACTACTTGCCTGGTTGCACATTACCTACCTACTACATTACCTACTAATGCAGGGCCACCATTTAGTGCACATTTAGTAGCATTCTATTCCCTGAGTAACCTTTCTTGTGTCAGTTATTTGTGGAATATGGTCCTTATTAGTCAAGTCTGTGTGACTATTAATTTCTTGCTGATAAATAACAACACTATTTGATCATATATGAAACTTTAGTCACATGAAAAGCGCAAAAGCTTCACAGGTGAGGTTAGGAACAAAGACAAAAAACACTATAGTAAATCAGCTCTCTGAGCAAATTGAAGAGTCAAGTAACTTGGATACACCGGTAACTATGAGAAGGTCTTTTCTGTATTTTCCCCTCGCTTCTGTTCATATTTCACCAGTTTCCACTATCCTGCAGTGGCAGAGATGATTGAAACCTACATTACAGGTTGATAAATACTTCTTCTTAAAAAGATACCAAGACTGATGCAACATGACAGAAAGCAAATCCTTACACTTGGAATCTGAACACGCTTCTTGTCCAATTCTTCCAACTACCATAAGCTAACAAAAGAAGGATGAATCTAGGCTTTTAAATAATTTATATTAAGCGTGGGATTTCACTGTTTCTAGACCAGCAAATAATTTTCCCTTGACAATACTTGAAATATAGTAAATATTTGGAAAAAAAAACCAACCAAAAAACCCCAAACAAAGCTTTCCCTGCGGAAATCCAAGGGTACCTGGCTTTATTACCAGTCCTCATTTATCAGATGTGGACTGTCTGTGTTGTCAGAATGTAAATAAAAGGCATTTTTAAGTTTTCATTTGCACTTTTCCATTCATTCCGATTGTTACAGATGTTGGTAATATTTAAAGGGAAAGATATGGCTGGCACATCCAACCCATGAAGTCTGTAAGACCATACAAGTCCGCAAGAGTGCACAAAATGGAAGAAAGCATATTTGAGAGAGTGTTGTGCTCTGCATGTTCCAGCAGTGACATATTTATTATTAAAGATCAGATACTAGATACAACAGAGCTGTGGCCTGACCCAGTATGAAAAGATGCGCTGAGTCTGCTACATCTCAGAAGCTTTCCAGGCTTTCACTGTCACTATTTAATGTCAGTTTGTGCCTGTCTGGTAGATGCAAGTATCTGGCCCTAACAGCAGATTTATCTGTTTAAGAAACAGCTTTAAGAAACGACACTGCCTTTGTATGCTACAAAGCATTACTTGGTAAGAAGAAATAAGAGGATTTCTGAAGAGAAAAAGATTCAGTGTGAGTGTTACTGCCCTCATTTGTGGGGTTGAAGGGAAGTTAGGGAAACTAAGAAATTTCAGAAAACAGACTTTTCTTGCACTCTTTTAATACACATCCAAACTCTGTAAGGCAGTAAGTCCTGCTGTAAGTTGCATGTCTTACCTATCTATCTCTGGTAATAGACACAAACATCTCTCTTTATAGCCTCCCTTAATGATGGGCATTCTTCATTGCAGATAAACGTTTTGCTCGTTTCTGGTTGTAGCGACATTATAAATCTTACCTCACGCTTAGTGCTGCAAAACTGCTCACAGCAGAAATAGGAAAACAATCATTTCAGAAAATACTGTGCTTCAAGAAATTAAACTAACGTAGTACCGAAGCCTGCTGTAGCAATAATTGTGCTGTGTCCCAATATTTGAGGTCTTTGTGCCTTGTTATTTCCCACATCTGGGCCTTGGCAGGCGGAGAGGTGTACTTAACTTCTTTCAGCTCTGTGCCATTACACTATATTTGTTTTCAGTGTTTGCACAGATGTAACTGTAAAAACTTTATTCTAATGAGAGCTGTGAGAGCTTGGGAAAACCCACCTGGAAAACCAGCTTGGTTTTGAGTATATTTTGTTCAGGAAAGCTCACCAAACTTGTAAGCTTAGGGAGATCTTAAATAAAGCCAGTGGAGAGTTTTAAATGGGGGAGAAGGGAAAAGGACATGAAGCAGAAACACAAAACCATAATAAAAAATCTAGGTGACAGACAGTTAGTGGGAAGTCAGAAGTGGATGGTGCCAGTCATCATCCTTGATTTGGTAGATGAAATGTATAAAGAGTGGAAATATGACAGTGAAACCATCGAAAGGTGGAACAGGAATTTGTCTGACCCCTCTGCCCTGGAAAGGACACGTGCCTGCTACCCTCATGTTATCCTGCTGAGGCTATGAGGCTGCATGAAGAAGTATGCTGGACTCTGAAAAATGACAGTGTGGGACTAGGTGTTCAGTGAGAGTCACAGATTCAATATTGACATTTCAGCTACTGCTGACAAATGAAGAGCAGCTCTTTTTAGCTGACAGCTATGAGACATCACAGCTTTGCAGCAGCATAGACACTCCAGGCTAATGATGGGCTTTTGAAGTACCCATGCAATTCTTCTTACGTGAAGCAAGATTGTACAGATATGTGGTAGAAATTAAGGGACTGAAAGGGGGAACTGAGAGGTCCCTTGTTCCTGTCAATGATTCACTAGGAGGAAAGAGCAAAGTTTCAAAGTCCAAAATAAGTCTAATGTACTTAGCTGCTTTCCTATCAAATCAGTGGTAGCAGGAGTACCTCTGAATACTGGATGTACAGAGTTACTGTTACAAGTTTAGCATGCTTGGCCAAAAATATTGCAAAAAATTCTGTGATAATGTCCTGCATTGAGGAGGGAACATTTTTTTGCTGTTGTTTGATTTGGGACAGTAAATATTCCCAGCACCCTAGCCATGTCAGCCAATCTTATTTTCATTCCTGTGAATCCTCTTGTTTCCCAAGTGGAGCAAGGGCCAACACTTTAAAACTGAGCTGGATGCCAAAGAGCAGTGAATAGAAGGGAAGATTTTCCAAGAACTTACAAATTTCTGAAGACTGAAAAATAGAAACACTAACACTTCCCACCTTCTTTGGAAAATAATGTGTGTTCTAAGATGAAAGCTATAAAGTTATAACGTACTTTTCATTTTTTGCAAAGGTTACTTTATTTTTAAATAAAATCCCTGTTTTAGTCTGTGGAGGCTGTGACTCTTCAGACAATTGCTGGTGAAAAAATGGAAGTCCCAAAACTTCAGTGATTTCAGCCCTCGAGGGAGGAACAAACTAAACTGTTACTGTTTTATAAAAATAATTAGCCGAACATAGGCATGATACATGCTTACAGAAAGGCATCAATGTCCCAAAGAACTTAAAATAGATAAAGATAGAAAAAGAATATCCAAAATATAAGCAAATATGGGTTTTTTCCATCATGAGTAGATAGAACTGATAATTTCCTGGATTTCAGTTTGTTTTTTACAATTAATGAAGTATTCCATATTGCCCTTTGAGCAGATCATTCTTAGCTGGATGACTTCTTAAAGGCTTGGAAACAGAAAACAGGTTTGAAAACTCAAATTTCCACCCATGATTTATGTAAATGTTGTGGATGTAGCTCAGTTACATGCCTTACTACAGTGAGCAAAATTAAGAAAAAACAACGAAGAAGCCATAGAGGCCAAGCCCTGAGGAAGTGTAAATGGATGTAATTTCCTTGACTTAATTTTGCTAAACCAGTTTGGACCTAGCTATCTGGGATGATTTTCTATCTATCAAGTACTTAACCTGAATTTAAAAGCTAGGCCATCTTGTTTCTCTTCCATCCCTATTTATCTGAAACTTCAACATCTGTTTTCTGCAAAAGGATACATAAACTGAACCATAAGGTCACATCATCCTGTTCAGGATGCCTCTAATGTTCTGATCTGCCCTGGAATCCTTGTTCTTGTCAATACCCCTTTTGGGGACAGACCCCCTGAATTCTAAATATAATTTATGACTTGGCTTACTTAGGGTCTTGTTTTGCCTTTCGTAGATTTATTGACACATTTCCCCAAAGCAAGGCTTTGTGATGCTCTGGCAAAGTCTGTAATAGGGAACCGAGAGCATCTGTTATTGGAGGTGGATGCTTTTTTGGCTATACCTTTCTCCATATCAGGATGTGAACTCCATACCAGCATGTTACACTGCATCATTTTCATCCAGAAGGAAAATACGAGCAGCCAGGAAAGAGGCATGGTGGTCTAGTCCCTATCCCAGTAGAAGAGAGCAGAAGGTAAGTTAAGGAGACAGTGTAAGCTAGATACAGCTCCTACTACATGTTACTCACAGAAGAGTTACAGTGGAAGAAAGGAATTTATTGCTGCTCCTCTGAAGTTGGCAGGACAGAATATATTTGGTGATATGAATCTGTTAGTTTCTTGGTTGTGTAATGGCAGGGAAATAGACATAAGAAATTATACAGTACAACTGGACCCATCTTGTTCTTCAGTTTTACAAACTAAGGATGGGATTTGGAGCAAACTGGTCTATAGTATCACAACTGGCTTTTTGCATCATTTCAATGAAGAATAATTCCACAGCAATCAGTTGCCTTACATACAAGTAAAATTCGTCTGTGTTAACAGAACATAACTCATTCACTTCACTGACATAATCCACATATTCACTGGTACAATTTGGTAGAATCAAGTATAATGTGAATCTTGTAGCTATTATGGAGAACACACCCTATTTAATCCATTTGCTATTGAAAACATCTTACTGGGAATTAAGGAATGTATTTTACAACAAAACATGTATGATAGAAATGAATCATCATCAAACAAATCCGCTTTACTGCATCACTAAGTGCAATATAATACCATGCAATATTATAGCAACAACAGTCCTCCTAGTACCAGTAAGGGCATAAAAATCTTTGGTATTCTCCTTAGAGAATGATTCACCTATCAGAGGCATTTCCTTTAATCTAATTTATCTGTTGCTGTCAAAGATATGTATTTTTAAAACTTTATTTCTAGAGAGCCATTAAGTGATTAAAACCAAATGAGAGGAAAGAAGACAGTTGGTAGAACAACATAAATCATAATCGAAACATCCTGGTAGTATAACACAGCCAGATATTTTGAATGGCTTGAGAGGCTCTGAAGAGTTCCACGATAGTATGGCTTTTTGACATCCTGCTCAGTAGTTAAAGGTTATTCAACCTGATCTGCCTTTGTTGATAGCTGATATTATTTGACATTTTAACAAGGTTCTGTATTTGCAGAAGCATCTTATGGCACCACTTTCAACATCAGAGTCTATCACAAAAAACATTTTAACTGTTTTGCAAACAAACTTTCTTCCAGTTAATTATTAAACAGAGGAACAGCTTGCGGTATACACTTGGAACTAATTTTACTATATATAGTTGGAAATGACAAGAGCACATGAAGATGTGACTGAAGCCTGGTAGCATTTAAATACTCAGTACTTCCTCTGTTACCTTGACTAGTGTAAAGTTGGTTCCCAAGGTAAAAACTAAGTGGTCTGCTGGCATATGGTATAACCTCCATTTGAGCGCTAAAAGCTGGATACTGTTTTTGTGAAACAGATGTTGTTGAGTGCAGCAATGCACAACTGACTCTATCTAACAGCTGGGAATCCTTCGTGACCCATATAGCTAGAAATAAACATGGTCCTATGCTTGGCAAAAGTGTAAGGAAGCAAATTTTCATTTGTTAAGGGCTTATCAAAATGAAGAATAAATGTTTTTAGCCATAAACTGATTTTATTCACAAGAGTAATCTTTCCAGCAGCTTATGCGATGGCCTCATAATATTACAGGCACCCTTTGCCAGATGAAGGCTGCAGTTGCACTGACATATAGCGCAGATGGAAAATAAACATCTGCCTCAATCAAGAGAGAAGACCAAAGACAAGGTTGACGAATATTATCTGGCATGACTATCTTTGCAGGAAAGCATATAAATGCTACAGGACCAAAACCACTGGCATCGTCTGGTGTTGTCCTTATGTGGTTACTGACCATGAAGAGCGATGATTAGTATGCACTCTCCAAGGAGGAGTAGTGCAGATGCTCAGGATGATATGATTCCAACTCACTAGTATATGTTTTGCTATAGCCATACTATGCTAACAACAGAGCAGTTTGAAATATTTTTTCTCAGTGTTTCAATGACATTTTGTATCCTCAAATACACTTCTTTTTTGGGGGTGGGAGAGAAGAGGTTTAGAAGCAATTATGTTGTTAAACATAATTTAAAAATTGATGTAGCAGCAATTTTCAGCACTTTTTTTTCTTAAATCACTTAAGGAAAAAATATTTCTGTCCTGCTTTAAACACTATCAGTTTTTTGAGAAGGAGTTAAATGTGAAGACCACTCAGTTGAAAGCAAGCTATTCAACTGATGTGCATTTTACCTTTGGGAAAGAGTGTAGTGTGCCGTTAAAGTAACTCTACATACATGCATGTACGCACATACCTACTCTCAGCTGGTATGGAGTTCTGATTCTCCCACAAAGGATTATGTGATGCAGGATGGATGCAGCTTCACAGGTTCTGTTTTTCTAGGAGTATTTCTTTGTCAGATTAAAATAGGAATCTTATCAGTTGCTCGTCATTTTGGTGGTGCCTGATTTTGTATTTGCCTATGCAAATTCAAACTGCCCCTCTTTGCTCTGGAAGAGAGTTAGTTAGGCAGGACATATTAACTACTGCTCAGTCTTAATTAGTGTTTTTAACCTGGTGAGAATTACGTGCATGATGTGTATTAATGGGAAATCTATTACAATTAGACAACAGGTTTAGCATAAGGATGCAGGTATAAATTTGACAGTTGGGGATCTCAGATCTAACCAAATCCTGGAGAACTACATGCAATGTGCCCAGCAGAGAAAAAAAAGAACAGGGAGTGTAACACATAATATTGCAGGCACCCTTTTCCAAATGAAGGCTGAAGTTGTATTGACAAACCTTTTAGCTACATAGAAGTCCAAAAATCACAACTCACGGTAGTCTGTTGAACTCAATTTTTGGGGTATGTACACACAAATCACATCGATGTGCCTTTCCTTTTTGTCCCTGAAACTGAATTAGGATCCAGGCTTGGGTTTCCTAGATGCCTCAGCAGCCAGGTGAGGCTGTTGAAGCTGCCAATATTAAATATTCACAGAACAAGCAGAGGGAAGTGGAATGGGCATCAAATGCCATCTGAGGCTGAGGCATCATCTCCTTTGACCTGGATGAATATTTCTGTTAGAAGGACCTTGGTCAGGAATGTCCTGTACTTCCTGCTCTTCTTTCACCTGACTGATATGTGGGTGCTTCTCAAAGGAACTCTTGGTTTGAATATTGTCAGAGCTACAGGTTCTGGACAGACTTTTAGACTCAGCTTTGCTATCTGTCAGTGATAGCATGAGCTCCAGATCTTGGAGCCACAGAAAAAATCTCAGTTTTCTTTAAGAAATAATTATTTACTTTGTAAAAATTAACTAAAAAGTGAGCCCTCAAAGTCCAGAAATCAGAAGCCAGCATATACAATCTCAGAGTGTTTATGACGATCTCCTGGTTGTCACATCTGCTTTTTTGTTCTTTTCTATCATACAAATAAAGCTTCTCCCCTTTTATGAATGCTCTGGGAACTCAGAATTTGACTTGCAGAGTTTAATGGGTGCACGAAGTTGTACACAAAATGATATTTCCCTGCCATGTGCCATATGAGATATATCAAACAGAGAATGCCAAAGAGGCAACTATAGCACTCTCTGCCCCCACCTCCCCAGTGTATATCTGCCAGCGGGCATGTTGCAATCCCTAAAGCATTTACAATTTTCCACTTTTTTTTACCAGTATCTCTCAAAAGCCAACCACTGTGATAAGAAAAATGTGTAGGATAGGATAAAACTGACAAAGACTTAATTTGAGTTCGGCATATTAAAGAGGATCTGGACCTTTTTCCCAGTTTTGAAAAACGAGGGTTATTTCAACTGGTTGCCTCCTACTTCTCGTCTGCTATTCAAACAGCAGTATGTTTCCTTTAGGCAGTTTTCTTCCCTTATGTGCTGTTTTTGTTTCATAGTCTAGCCCTCAGACTTGTCTTTCCAAGTGTAGCCCCAGCAGACATACTCTCTAATGCTCTAGTCTTAAAAAATTAATTTGAAGTAATAGACTAAAACAAGCTAGTTAAGGATGGAGGTAGCTGAGCCAATCACTGAAAGCTCTAGTTTTCAAAAACATACCTGTTGTCTATATGTGCTTATGGCACAGAGACAATAGGAAAGTGACTTTCTCTGAACATGAATGGAGATTCACCAGACATGGCAGACTTCAAAATGGACAATACCATAGCAGTACCCTGAGTATCATCCAAAGGCCTGCTCCACAAACTGTTGTTTTAGATTACAACCATTTGCAACAATAAAAGTGAGTTCTCAGTATATGTATATGAGACAAAGAACAACTTGGATCAGCAAGTAAAGGAAATTAAAAGATGGGGGTGATGCTGTTCTCTCAGTGGCATCATCAGTGAGGTCAGAGCAACTCCACTGACTTCTCTAGACATGAATAAGGAATGATCTTCTGCATTGCCATCCAAAATAGCCTCAAATTTGTTCAAGCAGTGAGTCATAGAATGATCTTTAAACTACTTCTGGCATGTTGCTATTTGGCACTTTGTTGCTACACTTAAAGAAGTCACGACAATACTTGCTTCTTAGCTTTTTCCAAACTTCTAGTATCTACTTTGGATTTCATTTTCAGTCCCAGACTATTTTTCTTTCTGGTAAATAAATTGAGATTCAACAGACTGAAATGGCACAGCCAATCTCCTATATCCATCAGTAAAAAGTACCACTTGGCAAGTGCTGTCAAAATGTGAACTTTTGTACTTACCCAGACAAAACTTTAATCAAGTTGAACGTTTGAGTATGGACTACAGGATTCAATTTCATAAGCTTGCCCTCTCCTGATCTTTTCTGAATCATTATATTCTTTCAAAATTTTAAATTTTCTTCTGGTTTAGCCTTCTAGATCCCATAGGCTGTTTGATACTAAATGATGATGATGATGATGGCTTGACTTCGCGAACGAAGATTTTGGGAAGGGCTTTACCCACGCTTACTACAAGCGCG